>CM076412.1:14449110-14477781 GCA_038363315.1 Mugilogobius chulae | reverse complement strand
CGATTGTGAGGAAGTCTGACAGCGCGGTGCGCACGAACGGGAGAGAGCGATATAAGCTTCCAAATAACCGCGTGTGGTTTTACCGCGCTAAAACTTGACTTATAAATTGGCACAGATGTGTAAAAGCCCAGCACTGAGGGCAGAGGGGCAGGAGCAGGACAGAGACAGGAGCAGAGACAGAGACAGGAGAGACAGAGAGACAGAGACAGGAGCAGTGACAGAGACAGGAGCAGTGACAGGAGCAGTGACAGAGACAGGAGCAGGAGCAGACAGGAGCAGTGACAGAGACAGGAGCAGTGACAGAGACAGGAGCAGTGACAGAGACAGGAGCAGGAGACAGGAGCAGTGACAGGAGCAGTGACAGAGACAGGAGCAGAGACAGAGACAGGAGCAGTGACAGAGACAGGAGGTGACAGAGACAGGAGCAGAGACAGGAGCAGTGACAGAGACAGGAGCAGTGACAGAGACAGGAGAAGTGGACAAGAGACCAGGAGAGACAGGAGAGTGACAGAGACAGGAGCAGTGACCAGGACAGGAGACAGGCAGAGACAGGAGAAGTGACAGAGACGGAGAGTGACAGAGACAGGAGCAGTGACAGGAAGCAGTGACAGAGACAGGAGAAGTGACAGAGGACAGGAGCAGTGACAGAGACAGGAGAAGTGACAGAGACAGGAGCAGAGACAGGAGCAGTGACAGAGACAGGAGCAGGAGACAGAGACAGGTGACAGTGACAGAGAAGGAGCAGTGACAGAGACAGGAGCAGTGGACAGGAGACAGGAGCAGTGACAGAGACAGGAGCAGAGACAGGAGCAGTGACGAGACAGAGCAGTGACAGGACAGAGACAGGAGCAGGACAGGAGCAGTGACAGAGACAGGAGCAGTGACAGGAGCAGGACAGGAGCAGTGACAGAGACAGGAGCAGTGACAGAGACAGGAGCAGTGACGAGACAGGAGCAGTGACAGAGACAGGAGCAGAGACAGGAGCAGGACAGGACAGAGCAGGACGAGACAGAGCAGTGACAGGAGCAGTGACAGGAGACATGAGAGGGACAGAGCAGAGACAGGAGCAGAGAAGGGAGCAGGAGGGCTCAAGAGAAAGAGGACTGAGTAGCTTATGTACACACAAGCTATTGTGGGTTACAATAGATTGTGTACACCAAATTATAGAAAATTGTCTTGTCTTTTTTTGTGAGGAAGACAGACAGACAGACAGTATTGTTATCAACTCTTTTTCCAGCTACAAATGTAACATTTTCAAAACTTTCTTGTTTTTAGCAGTTACCTATTTGATAATGCCCCTAAAACCACATGTGCCTAAACAGTTTTACAGAGCTAAAGGAGGCATCCAGGGCTGGGGCTCCCTAATCTGGTCTCTGGTTGCCTCTATTTTTATTTATTTATTAATTGCCTCATGTCTTTTAATTATGGTAAAGTCACATCAAATAATAAGATATCACATCTAAAACTCACCAAAATGCAGGAAATTGCATTGAATTTTTTCAAAATTCCCCAGACCTCCCTTTCTTTAAAGAGTAGCCTGATTCCAGCTGCTCAATGTCAAGACACATCAGAGAATTTCTCTCTTCTGCAACCTCCAATAGCAAATATATAAGTGACATATAAAAAAAGACTATTTACTTTTAATCAAATCCTTTTGGATTTTGGTTTGCCCTGACCTAAAATAGAGTTCCCCACTCCCAAATCCCACTTAACCACTGCCAACAACACAACACATTAACTCCTCCACACTTGTCATAGGATGTTTTCTCCAGAAGGACTTTGACACGTCAGGTCTGGCACTGACGCTGTGGGTTTATGAGTTTGTGTTCAGCACATTGTAACAGAGGATTATTTCTTCTAATGTTGTTCTCACGGCTAATTTCAGTTTGGTGAGGCCAATTAAAAAGTTTCCTTTAAATTGAGTTCTTTGTAGAATGTTCCAACACTAACTAATGAGCTGTTACAACAGGTCACCATGGAAACCTCTGTTCTGACTGACTGGGCTGGTGGCTGAGAGCGGGACGGCCACTGCTGCTGCTGCTGTGACAGATTACACACAGATCAGACCAGACCACAGCAGTATTCACTTCACACTGAGCCAATGAGTGTCCACATACAGGGTCAAAGGTCATGCCTGCTGCCAGACCTGCTCCAGACACAATCCACCTGAGAGGGTAGAGACGCTCACACTTTATATATACACTACAGACACAACACCCAGACTCTTCACTGTTCATCAGTCACAGCAGCTTCATCTGCACAACAACAAAACATCTGAAGCCATCTTAAACCATCTTAAACCTTTCCCGAGGCGGAGACTGCAGACTGGGTAACAAACACTTTGGACTTTGGACAGTTAACAGTGAAACTCCACCCACAGACACACTTCAGACACAGCAGGAAGAGCAGAGCAGCCGCGTGACTGGTCTGACAGCAGGTGTTTGTGATCAGCACAGTATTGAGTGGACAAATCAATGCTGATGTCACAGAGTCAGAAGTGACACTGACCAGAGCACAGACACAGGCTTTCACTTAGAACTCACTCGTTTGCTCAGTTTGTGTTTTAAAGATTTTGGAAAAAGTGAACACTTCAGCTCGAACCTGTCCAGTCAGATGGTTTAGCTCACGATATACGAGATAAACCATCTGGCCTTCCAGTCGCCCGATTGGTTTGAGAGTCCGAAACGATGGTATTTCGGCCCAATCACATCACATCACAGCAGAGGGGTTTAGAGCGGGCTCAGACAAGTCTACTTCAAGCTAACCTGGCTGCTCCCGTGGATGTGTGTTTCTGCTGCTTTCAATGAGGTTTCCTTCTTCTTCCTGTGATTTCTTTTTGAAAGAAGAGAAGTATGTGTGACACTTGTTCTGTCCCATGTGGACATTGGATACACCATTATGAGTTGTTGCTGTGATTGGTTAAGCACAAATAGGGCAGTCTGCTCACGCAATCAGTTCAACGTATTTCACTAAACGCCCCTCCTTTTCTCGAACACTTTCTGCTAGTCAAGTCCCAGATGGAGACTGTGGAAGAACTCAACACATCCATCTGGAGTGAGCCAGGTTACTTCAGATCTGTGAGTTCAAAATCTACCTTCTATGTACTAAAGTTCACTGCTCAAGTAGAAGTACAGATAATCTTCAAGTTTTTAGTTGTGTAAAAGTACAAAAGTGCAGATTTCTAAAATGACTGAGGTAAAAATTCAAAACCCAAAGATGTTATGCAGTTCATAGTGTAAAATAGGCTTTAAGGTCACATGATTCAGTGTACTTACATTTGAGGGCTGTAACAGTACACATGGTTGGAGTGAATAGTTTGGTACAGCATGCTCAGTTCGGTGCACGTGTACACCGCTTTAATATGATCAGAGGTGGAACTTAAACTGACACGAGGCTTGTTTGTCTTTCTGTGTTGATTTCTTGGTGCTGTGTGAATATTTCTGATGGATTTACAAGACACAGCACTCAGCATCAGTGATAAAGACAAACATTATTTGATTATTATATGATTAAAAACACTTAGCTACTTGGCGTGTGTTTTACATTGCTGCAGTGGTTTGTTTGTCCTCCCTCGCTCTCTCAGCGAGGGCATCTGTGTCACTCTCACACACTCAAGAGCCATCCTGCTTTGACCTTTCCTTCAGACTTCTGTGTGTACATCAGAGAATAAGAGAGTTTCTGACTGAGCAGTGTGTAGCTTCTGAGCGTACAGTGCTGTAAAGACTGATGAGTGTTTGTGTTCACTCTCACAGCGGGATTCTGGGAAATATCAGACTCCAGAACCTCCATGTTGACGTTACCTCTGCTTTGGTTGTGAGGTTTGCGGGATTCGCCTCCATGAACTCGGTGGTGTGTATTTTTAAAGCACACATCAGACTGAACCTCACTGGAGCTGCACCACTCAATAACCTGGACATGTGCAGTTTGAAATGCTTTTCTCATCACAAACACCATCTGTAATCCACTTTCTCTTCCATCTCTGACAACTGAAGACAAACTTAAACATGGTCGCTCACCAGGTCCTGTCACACGAAGTAACATACCACACTACACCCTGGTCCCGTCACATCCTGGTCCTGTCACATCCTGGTCCTATCACGTCCTGGTCCTGTTACGTCCTGGTCCTGTCACGTCCTGGTCCTATCACATCCTGGTCCTGTCACGTCCTGGTCCTCTTACGTCCTGGTCCTGTTACGTCCTGGTCCTGTCACGTCCTGGTCCTGTCACGTCCTGGTCCTGTCACGTCCTGGTCCTGTCACATCCTCGTCCCGTCACGTCCTGGTCCCGTTACGTCCTGGTCCTGTCACGTCCTGGTCCTGTCACGTCCTGGTCCTGTCACGTCCTGGTCCTATCACATCCTGGTCCCGTCACTCCTGGTCCCGTTACGTCCTGGTCCTGTCACATCCTGGTCCTGTCACGTCCTGGTCCTATCACATCCTGGTCCTGTCACAACCTGGTCCCGTCACGTCCTGGTCCGTTACGTCCTGGTCCGTCACGTCCTGGTCCCATCACAGTCCTGGTCCGTCACGACCTGGTCCCGTCACATCCTGGTCTGTCACACCTGGTCCTGTCACATCCTGGTCCTGTCACATCCTGGTCTGTCACATCCTGGTCCTTCACATCCTGGTCCTTTCACATCCTGGTCCTGTCACATCCTGGTCCTGTCACATCATGGTCCTGTCACATCCTGGTCTGTCACGTCCTGGTCCTGTCACGTCCTGGTCCTGTCACGTCCTGGTCCTGTCACACCCTGGTCCTGTCACACCCTGGTTCTGTCTCATCCTGGTCCGGTCACACCCTGGTCCTGTCACACCCTGGTCCTGTCACACCCTGGTCCTGTCACACTCTGGTCCTGTCTCATCCTGGTCCTGTCACGTCCTGGTCCTGTCACGTCCTGGTCCTGTCACATCCTGGTCCTGTCTCATCCTGGTCCTGTCACACCCTGGTCCTGTCACACCCTGGTCCTGTCACACCCTGGTCCTGTCACGTCCTGGTCCTGTCACAACCTGGTCCTGTCTCATCCTGGTCCTGTCACACCCTGGTCCTGTCACACCCTGGTCCTGTCACACCCTGGTCCTGTCACACTCTGGTCCTGTCTCATCCTGGTCCTGTAGATATTGTGTCCAGTGTAATATTGAACTCAGACAAAGTTGGCTGAAGTGAAGCAGAAATGGCAGCTCTCCTGGGCCGGTCTGAGTAAATGTGACAGAGCACACACTGAACTGGATCTATAATCCTGGACTTAAGCTGGTGTCCACTGCTCCGTCCTGTCCGTCCATCAGAATTCTAAACCTGTCGCACTACAGGACGTGAGGAATTACAAATATGAACGTGCCAAAGTATGAATATTGCACAAGTCTTTCCAGGCTCTGACAATATCTCATAAGAACAAAAGTATAATCAGGCCAGTTTTAACAGCAGTTGTAGTTCACTTCAGACAAAATATCAGCTTCAGAAAAAAACAGCCAACATTTTTTATATCTCGTTTTCAGGTTTTACTAACATGAAAAGTAAACTTGTGATTTGAGCTTTATGGATCTGCTAGTGGAGTCTGCAAATATCAGCAGAAGGTCAAATCAAAGATATTAGTCTTGGTAATACATAAATACACATTGGGCCATCCCATTCAGGGAAAGTTAGAAAGCAAAATTCTGCTTTTTATATAAAACACATGATTTTTAAACAAGTTAATTTCCATAGGTTTGTCTCGTTACATTTTTGATACTCGGTCTTGCAATAATCGTAACACTAGACTTTGATGTGGTGACATTCCTTGTCTCCAGACTCTTTATTTGTGAGTGCGTGTAACTTTCTTTAAATATTCCAGATTCAACTTCATATAAAATAAAACAGAGTTTGGACTTTCCATGTGAAAGTTTACAGTCTGGACTGAATTCACAATGAAAACTCCAGTGCACAAAAAGGGTTAACACTGAACTGCTTCACCAGCATCAAATCAGCATCTAATGATCTTAGATTGAGTGTTCCCTGCCTACGGCCCAAAGTCACTGGGACAGGCTCCAGAGTGTTACCCGCCTATGGCCCAAAGTCACTGGGACAGGCTCCAGAGTGTTCTCCGCCTAAGGCCCAAAGTCACTGGACATCTACCAGAGTGTTCCCCGCCTAAGGCCCAAAGTCACTGGGACATCCACCAGAGTGTTCCCCGCCTAAGGCCCAAAGTCACTGGGACAGGCTCTAGAGTGTTCCCCGCCTAAGGCCCAAAGTCACTGGGACAGGCTCCAGAGTGTTCCCCCGCCTAAGGCCCAAAGTCACTGGGACAGGCTCTAGAGTGTTACCCGCCTAAGGCCCAAAGTCACTGGGACATCCACCAGAGTGTTCCCCGCCTAAGGCCCAAAGTCACTGGGACAGGCTCTAGAGTGTTACCCGCCTAAGGCCCAAAGTCACTGGGACAGGTTCTAGAGTGTTACCCGCCTAAGGCTCAAAGTCACTGGGACAGGCTCCAGAGTGTTCCCCACCTAAGGCTCAAAGTCACTGGGACAGGCTCCAGAGTGTTACCCGCCTAAGGCCCAAAGTCACTGGGACAGTTCTAGAGTGTTACCCGCCTAAGGCTCAAAGTCACTGGGACAGGCTCCAGAGTGTTCCCCACCTAAGGCTCAAAGTCACTGGGACAGGCTCCAGAGTGTTCCCCACCTAAGGCTCAAAGTCACTGGGACAGGTTCTAGAGTGTTACGCTAAGCCAAGTCCTGGAAGGCTCCAGAGTGTTCCCCCTAAGGCTCAAAGTCACTGGGACAGCTCCAGAGTGTTCCCGCCTAAGGCTCAAAGTCACTGGGACATCCTCCAGAGTGTTCCCACCTAAGGCTCAAAGTCAGGACAGACTTCAGTCGTTTTTTACGTTCTCCTGTGACAAACACAAATCACACATTTCTGAACCAAATTTGAGACTTTTGGTCAAGACCTGAACTGGAACTGATACTTAACCGTCTAGAACAGGGGTGCCCAAACTTTTTTCCTTGGTGGGCCAAAATTTGTTGATTTTTTCTTCGCGGGCCAAAATGTATTGCATTGAAGAGTGCCAAGGGCCAAACATAATTTTGTTCGGCATTTAAAGGACATTTTGAGAAGAGATGAAGATTAAAATATCTTTTATTTACACTTTTTAAGAGATTGTACATGAATTTTATCATTTGACAGTCTTTTCAGCACAAAAGTGAATCAAACAGTTAGTCCTAACAAACCTGAACAACCCTTCGCGGGCCAAATTGAACCATCTGGCGGGCCGAATTTGGCCCCCGGGCCCCACTTTGGGCACCCCTGGTCTAGAATGAATTCAAATACTTCAAATGGCCTTATTGACTTGAATAATCACAAATATAAATGAATCTAATAATCTTGACATGTCTGTCAAAAGAACATTTTTCATGTGATAAAACAGAAGTCAGAACTGACCAGTCTCATTGAAAATCCACTAATGTTGTGAAAGAAACTGAGGCTAAAATCAGTTTAAGTGAAAAGTCTTCAGCGGGTCTATTCTGTGCTTTACTCATGTGCTCCGTTTTCTTCATGCACTGTGTTAATGACAGATTTGAAGCTCACACACTACAGCCTCACCAGAGCAAAGGCCTTAGTACAAGTGTGTTTTCAGCCTGAATCAAACAAGTTGCTGTCGCTTGTTCTGCTGGATGTGAGTTTGACCCTTTCTATGCAGTGGAAGCTGTGATAACCATGTAATAAAGAGCACAATCCACAAGATGATTGTGTGGAGTGGAGTGTGGAGGGTGTTTTTACCTGCCGCCCGCCCCGCTGAGCTGAGCTGAGCTGGTAAAACTCTCCTATCCCATTCATTTCCTCTTTGTTCACTTCCGGGTTTCTTGTGTGGCTTTTCTTTTGTCTGTCTCCAGGTAAATTCCAATGGGAGCAGCACCGGGCACAAAGGGCGCTGTAAATAATAACTGGTACCCTGTGTTTGTCCTGACAGGCACTCGCGCCGGGTCAATATTTAAGGAATTGAAAGAGTGCGAGTGAGAAAGTGATACATGTTTTAATGTAACTATTAACAGAAAGTACAATGAACTTTAAGGGTTCAATAAACTAAACGTGAAATGAAACAAAGACTGTACATTTGAATGTCTTTTTTAAACAAACCTTGTGTTTTGTGTGGTAAGTAAAGGCAACAGATGAAACTAATGACCTTACGCTAACCCAGATCCCACAGTTCATTTGATTTTAATACAAGTACAAAAGTAAAGGGGGCGCTCTTTTGTATCACAGCTGGTGGATCATGCATCAGTGTGAGCAGAGGAAGAAACTTTTTGAATGAGATTTTCTGACTCAACCTGGACATGTCTAAGAGATTGTTTCATAGCCGAGTGTTACTTTAGTCTTTTTACAGCCCTCTCCAGCTCAGGATGAGACGTCAAACAGGCCTGTTACCATGGAAACCTCGCATTTTTACACCAGGTGTGCAAAACCACACATGAGCCAAGACAGAAGAGTTTTTGCTTCATCCGGATAATTCTACAGAACATTGTAACTTTAAATCCATTTTCCTTCAGAGTCGCCAGCATGAGCCTCTAAACAAGCTCCCACACACTAAACTCAACCACACACACACAAGCTTTTACACAAGGATTTGTTCTGATCCAATAACATGGCTTCAAATACTTCTCTGATGCTAATAAAATAGTCTCTTTGACGCTTTTCACTGTGTTAAATCAGAGACGTCATTTCTACGTATGTCCGTTGAAAAAGACCTGTTAGAAGCATGTAACAGTAGAGCGAGAACTAGGAACCAGTTCCTGCTCTTTGCTCTAGAACAGGTACTATATTCTGATGCATTTATGTATTTGAGTAATCTTAGTTATTGCAGCTGAATCTCCAGTGCTCCGAAAATCCTTGTTTTCACCTACCACCTAACCCCGCCCACTTATCTGTGTTTACTTGTGATTACAGAAAAGTTAAGATTCTTGGTAAACGTGTCAAGTAGCCTCCTTCCAACACATTTTGTAGTATTTTTATACTTTTATATTTTATATAAGTGTTTTTAGTGGGCAAAAAGTAAAGCCGGTACTGTCCAAAAAGTAGAGCCGGTACAGTCCAAAAAGTAGAGCCGATACAGTCCAAAATGTAGAGACGGTACTGTCCAAAAAGTAGAGACGGTACTGTCCAAAAAGTAGAGACGGTACTGTAAAAAGAGCGTACTGTCTAAAAGTAGAGCCGTTACTGTCTAAAAAGTAGAGCTGGTCCTGTCTAAAAAGTAGAGCTGGTACTGTCTAAAAAGTAGGGCTGTACTGTCTAAAAAGTAGGGCTGGTACTGTCTAAAAGTAGGGCTGGTACTGTCCAAAAAGTAGAGCCGGTACTGTCCAAAAAGTAGAGCCGGTACTGTCCAAAAAGTAGAGCTGGTCCTGTCTAAAAACTGGAGCTGGTACTGTCTAAAAAGTAGGGCTGGTACTGTCCAAAAAGTATGGACGGTACTGTCCAAAAAGTAAAGCTGGTCCTGTCCAAAAAGTAGAGCCGGTACTGTCCAAAAAGAAGAACTGGTACTGTCCTAAAAGTACTGCAGGTACTGTCGAAAAAGTAGAGCCGGTACTGTCCAAAAAGTAGAGCCCGTACTGTCCAAAAAGTAGAGCCCGTACTGTCCAAAAAGTAGACACGGTACTGTCCAAAAAGTAGAGCTGGTATTGTCCAAAAAGTAGAGACGTACTGTCCAAAAAGTAGAGCTGGTCCTGTCCAAAAAGTAGTGCCGGTACTGTCTAAAAAGTAGACCTATCGTGTCCAAAAAGTAGAGCTGGTACTGTCCAAAAAGTAGAGCTGGTACTGTCCAAAAAGTAGAGATGGTCCTGTCCAAAAATAGAGCTGGTCCTGTCTAAAAAGTAGAGCCGGTATTGTCCAAAAAGTAGAGCCGGTACTGTCCAAAAGTAGAGCCGGTCCTGTCTAAAAAGTAGGGCTGGTACTGTCTAAAAAGTAGACCTGTCCTGTCCAAAAAGTAGAGCCGGTACTGTCCAAAAAGTAGAGCTGGTCCTGTCTAAAAACTGGAGCTGGTACTGTCTAAAAAGTAGGGCTGGTACTGTCCAAAAAGTAGAGACGGTACTGTCCAAAAAGTAAAGCTGGTCCTGTCCAAAAAGAAGAGCCGGTACTGTCCAAAAGAAGAACTGGTACTGTCCTAAAAGTACTGCAGGTATTGTCGAAAAAGTAGAGCCCGTACTGTCCAAAAAGTAGAGCCCGTACTGTCCAAAAAGTAGAGCCCGTACTGTCCAAAAGTAGACTGGTCCAAAAGTAGAGCTGGTATTGTCCAAAAGTAGAGACGTACTGTCCAAAAAGTAGAGCTGGTCCTGTCCAAAAAGTAGTGCCGGTACTGTCTAAAAAGTAGACCTATCGTGTCCAAAAAGTAAAGCTGGTACTGTCCAAAAAGTAGAGATGGACTGTCCAAAAATAGAGCTGGTCCTGTCTAAAAAGTAGAGCCGATATTGTCCAAAAAGTAGAGCCGGTACTGTCCAAAAGTAGAGCCGGTCCTGTCTAAAAAGTAGAGCTGGTACTGTCTAAAAGTAGAGGCGGTACTGTCTAAAACGTAGACCTGTCCTGTCCAAAAAGTAGAGCCGGTACTGTCCAAAAAGTAGAGCCGGTCGTGTCTAAAAAGTAGAGCCGTACTGTTAAAAAGTAACCTGTCCTGTTCAAAAAGTAGAGCTGGTATTGTCCAAAAAGTAGAGCTGGTACTGTCCAAAAAGTAGAGCGGTACTGTCCAAAAAGTAGAGCCCGTACTGTCCAAAAAGTAGAGCCCGTAGTGTCCAAAAAGTAGACCCGGTACTGTCCAAAAGTAGAGCTGGTATTGTCCAAAAAGTAGAGCCGGTACTGACCAAAAAGTAGAGCTGGTCCTGTCCAAAAAGTAGTGCCGGTACTGTCTAAAAAGTAGACCTATCGTGTCCAAAAAGTAGAGCTGGTACTGTCCAAAAAGTAGAGATTGGTCCTGTCCAAAAGTAGAGGTGGTATTGTCCAAAAAGTAGAGCTGGTACTGTCCAAAAAGTGTAGAGCTATGATGGTTTAGAATGATCCAAGGAACCAGCATCGTTACAGCACACAAAAGTAAACTTCAGAGCAGAATTTGAGTTAAAAACACAGACAGAAACACAGTGACTGCTTTCGTTTAAAATCAAGTGGAGTGGCATTGAACATTTAAAGAGGCAGAGATAAGAACAACCAAGTCTTCTGTTTAAGGCCAAACACTGAAGGTAAAGAGAAATATTACAACTGTCAATGTGAGACTCGTGCTGTGGTTTAGTCACAGAAACAGAATCATTTTGTGTATCAAACAGGCAAAATCACACATTACCGAATAAACACACAAGTTTAAATGTGTTGATTCATGTTTTTGATGTATTAGATCCAAAGCTTATTTAAGTACACTAGATTAACTGGAACTTATTCCAAAATTAGATCAACAAATCAGGCTTAAAATTAGTTATTAACCCTTTAGTCTGACCAAAAAGCTAAAAATTTCTCACAGTGTTTCCCTTAAACATATGTGACGATCTAAAGAACATGACAGATTTCTACCGCTTCAGTCAGAGTTTGTTGAGTGTCAGTCATGTTCACACCAACACCACCAGACCTCCTGGTTCAATCTGATAGTCACCAGATCAACACATCATTGGTGAGTTCAGGTTTACTGAACCATCAGGTACAGATCACTTTTATGCACTTTAAAGTTAAACTAAACAGAAGAGTGTGTGTGTGTGTGGTGTCTGGGGTCAAAATTGTAGTTTCTACGTTTCCGGGCCTTTTTTTAAACATCGGGAGCAGTACCTCTTCAGTGATGTGTATCGGTGCAGTACTTTGTCAGTGATGTGTCCCGGTGCAGTACTTTGTCAGTGATGTGTCCTGGTGCAGTACTTTGTCAGTGATGTGTCCTGGTGCAGTACTTTGTCAGTGATGTGTCCAGGTGCAGTACTTTGTCAGTGATGTGTCCTGGTGCAGTACTTTGTCAGTGATGTGTCTGGTGCAGTACTTTGTCAGTGATGTGTCCTGGTGCAGTACTTATTGTCCGGTAGTGCATGTGTCCTGGTGCAGTACTTTGATGTGTCCTGGTGCAGAACTTTGTCAGTGATGTGTCCTGGTGCAGTACTTTGATGTGTCCGGTGCAGTACTTTGTCAGTGATGTGTCCCGGTGCAGTGCTTTGTCAGTGATGTGTCCCGGTGCAGTATTTTGTCAGTGATGTGTCAAGGTGCAGTACTTTGATGTGTCCTGGTGCAGTACTTTGATGTGTCCCGGTGCAGTACTTTGATGTGTCCCGGTGCAGTACTTTGTCAGTGATGTGTCCGGTGCAGTATTTTGTCAGTGATGTGTCAGGTGCAGTACTTTGATGTGTCCTGGTGCAGTACTGTCCCGGTGCAGTACTTGATGTGTCCTGGTGCAGTACTTTGATGTGTCCGGTGCACCACTTTTGATGTGTCCCGGTGCAGTACTTTGATGTGTCCCGGTGCAGTACCTTGTCAGTGTGCAGGTCTGAACTCTCTGTAGCGTCTAAATCGGTCACTCCTCTGTCTGAGCTGGACTCGTCTGGCTCTGGGACAGGCCCGCCCTCCACTGCGTCGATGTCCGTTTCCTCGGCCAGAGTGGGCGTGGCTGTCGTGCTGATGGGCGGGGCCTCTGTGGCGGTGGGCGGGGCTTTGCGATCTGGGTGGAAGAAAGTGCACACACACACAGGATGAGCACGCACGCCTACACGCACACATGAGGATGGTCAGCCACACATGGACATACAGGACACACAGAAGACACATCAGAAAGTCTGCTCACGTGTTCGGTTCATTAGAGGAGCTTCTGTGAGTGAAAGTAGAGTTATATAAAGATCTGCCTCCTGGTGCTGGGTTTGGACAGGTTTCAGACTAATGTACTTTCAGTCTTTGTCTGGCCTGATGTGTGATCAGTCTCATTTCACTTTCACTTAATCTGTTAAACATCTCATCATGGGGTTGTGCGCTTCCTGTCAGGTGGAGAATGTTTGCTTTAGCCAACCACTGCTTTGGCCCGAACAGATCAGCGTAATTCAAGAAAGTAGCTTTAAAGAGGACCTATTATGCCAAATTCACTTTTCTAAGTTTTTAACCTTGTTATAGTAGCCTTCCTTCATCATTAGTTTACTCAGAGTTATATTTTATTGATTCATGCATGTTGGAGTAATCTTGTTTTGTTCTTCAGTGGAGCTCAAGTGTTCTCACCTACCACCTAGCCCCTCCCACTTGTCTGTATTTACTTCTTATAATTCAAAAGATTAAAACTCAAAGTGAAACATATATGGTTTAATACTGTCCCATATTGACTTTCCAACAATAAAAAATAGTTTTTAAAAATCTGTTGCTTTTTACAGTTACATTTTAAGATGAAGAGGCGGGGCTTATCAGTTCTGCAGTTTGAACAGGAAGTCTCTGGAGCTGTTTCTGTTTTAAAGTTGTTTTGGATCAACTTTGTGTTTTACAATGAACAAAAGGTAAATTACTGATCTGCATACGTATGTTCTAGTTTCTTACTAAATATTAAAAAAACACAATAGGACCCCTTTAACATGTACTGTGTATCAGTGTTGTCGTTTCTGTGCAGTAAACTTACAAAACGAACAAAAAAGTACAAAATCCAGTTCTACCTGAGTTTTTACAATAAAAGAACTTAAAATCAATCGTCACACCAGATTCGGCAGACTTGGGGTTTTGACCAAAACCTCTGCAAAAGCAGAGGGTATTTCAGGTAAAAATGTATTTTGGGACCTAGAAATACTCACAAAAGATTAGGGGAACTTATTCAAAAGTACATTTTTTGGAAACAACCAGCTCATGAGCATTTGCTGAATGTCTCCACCCTCTCTCTCTCCAGCTGTTCTGTCTAAGCAAGAATGTTGGACATATCTGGCTGAAAAAGGAAGAAAAAAACAATTCACTTTTATTTATGAAATTATCTCTGCAGACATGAGACTGAATTCAAATCCTTACTGAATTTGATTTATTGGAAAAGTTACTTTAAACCAAAAAGAATTAGAGACATTTTCATGGATTCTAGTTCATGTTTGTGTGAAAGCAGAAGAGAGTTGTTGATAGAAACTTAATGCAACAAAGCTGTGATTTTGGAAGCTGCTCGTGGCTGCGTCTGACTGTGAAAAATGAGCATCTTACAAATCGATGCGTTCTGAGCCGAGGAGAAAGGAAGTGCGCTCTATTGTCGTGGAGAGAATAGCTTCATTTTCACAGACGCTATGCTAATGCCACGTCGGGATTCTTCCAAACAAAAAACTCAATTATGCTAATGGGCTTCAGAACGATGCCATTGTTCTGAGTGTGAACATGTACAAGAGCATAAACAAGACTATAATGATGACATTTCTTTATTATTGATCTGAAGAGGCGGAACTTACTTTCCCAGAATGCTTTTAGCTCACTCGGACTTCAAAGGCACGGAGGCACATTTAAATGAGATGACATGAGGGAGAAGGCGCAGGATTGGGAGTAGAGTCTGTCCTGGTTTTCAGCTCGTCTGACGGACCTGACTGGGTTTACGACTAACACCACAGGAAGGAGAGTTTTGGACTTTGAGGTGAAGATTAGCCTCCAGCATCAACTTTAATAATGTTTGGTCTGTTCAAGAAAATAGTCATGATTTTCATTCTCTAAAATTTGGGTTAAAATTGTCCTGAAAGGATCTAAAAGGCCATGAAAGAAGAAGATTTTTTTTTTCCAACAGAATTTCCATTGCTCTTAAAATAACTATTATCCATTTGTAATAAAAAGTGAAAAAGGAGTAAGTTTGTTGACATGGTGCAGCAATTTTAGACCAACTTCTAAAAACAGCTTGATTTATTATTATGTTTGTTTATGTTTGTCTTTCTAGACCCTCCTCTGGACCTTCCTCTGGACCCTTCTCTGGACCCTCCTCTGGACCCTCACTAGACCCTCTCTGGACGCTCTCTGGACCCTCTCTAGACCCTTTCTGGACCCTCTCTGGACCCTCTCTAGACCCTCTCTGGACCCTCTCTGGACCCTCCTCTGGACCCTCTCTGGACCCTCCTCTGGACCTTCTCTGGACCCTGCTCTGGACCCTGCTCTGGACCCTGCTCTGGACCCTCTCTAGACCCTCCTCTGGACCCTCCTCTGGACCCTCCTCTGGACCCTGCTCTGGACCCTGCTCTGGACCCTGCTCTGGACTCTCTCTGGACCCTCTCTGGACCCTCTCTAGACCCTCTCTAGACCCTCTCTGGACCCTCTCTGGACCCTCTATGGACCCTCTCTGGTGTATGTGTGAGGTGCAGGGGTCTCTCTGGTGTATGTGTGAGGTGCAGGGGTGTGTACCGTAGACCGGCGTCCTGCTGCCCTCCTCTGGACCCTCTCCGTTGGGCTGGTTGTTGGGCTGGTTGTGCTGAGTGTGCTGGAGGCTGAGTTTGTGACACACCTCGAAGGCCTGGCCCACCGTCCTGACGATCCTCATGGCCTGACTCTGGCGGGACACAAACACCATGAAGGAGGTTTTACACAGAACTTCACTACTATAGTACAACTTAAGTCAAAGACAACCTCATTTTCACTTTGGATCTGTTCTAAAAAAATATTTTAAATATGTGGTCAATATTTCTCTTGCAGATTTATTTGCTCCTCGATAACAACAGAAGAGATCTGCTGTGAAAGGAAATCTGTTTCAATTAGTTTTAGAAGCCCCACAACAGCACTAGCATGTCTCCTAGCGTCAGCTCCAGGAAAAACTGCAATAACATGGAGCCGAGAGTCCGATGTTCTCTCTAAACTTATTGTGAATATGTCAGAATGTCATAAAATGAAGTAGGTTGATGCAAACCTGGCCTATAGCATAGTAGACAGTAAAGGAAATGCTAAAGCTCAGGCCTGAGGGGAGGGGCTGGTCAGTACTCTGTGTGTGCAGCTCTAAAGGTTATAGAAGTCTTTGGGGACATGCTTCTGAACATTCACAGCACAAAATCAAACTTTTTAAACACAGTTTGGAAAACAAAATACATTCTACCACTCAGGAGTTCAAGCAGTTTCTTTCATGTAAATAGGACACTTATTCATTGAGTTACGACCACAGCTATGATGCACAGCACATTTCTTAATTCTTCATGAAGCTTTAGTTCCTGACAAAAGCTTCAGGCTTTAGTATAAAACAGACCGTTTAGTGTCTTGTCTAAGGTGATGAAAGGGCCGGAACTGTTTGGATGAGGGAATGTATTCTGTACAACATGGTAAAAAGGTAAAAAAGTCAATTTTGTAAAATAACATTTAACAATCTAGATCTAAAAGGTCTGTCCTCAGGTTTAAAATGTTCCACACTTGAGCAGAATGCTCTTGTGTGTCTCGTCCATCAGGGCCTGCTAGGGCCGCACATGTATCGGTATCAGCATATATCGTGACAAACGTGTTGGCAATACACATATTGATACAGGGAGGTGCATTGAGAAACTTATAATTTGTTTGTATTTTGTTCTTCTACATAATAAAGTTCCATTCTTATGACTGTAAGGAGGGCTGCACTCAAAAATCCATTTACAGGTCAAATACATGACTAGTGTTTCAGTCAAATGTTGTGTATTACAAGACTAATGTTATTAAGTTGAAAACTTTATTTCTCCATAAATCAGGCATTAGACGAAACATAAAATGCAATGTATTTTTCCTGCATGATTACAAATATCATTGGCAATTTTTTTTTCAAAACTCTTTCGATATGCATTAGGGGAGTTGAAAAAAATCGATTTTAAAAAATCGCGATTCTACCTCTAACGATTCTGGATCGATTCCAAATTCTCCAAAATCAATTTTAAACTACTCAGTGTTTATGCTGCATCTGCTCCTACATGACATGATTTACATCGAGTTTAAACACATATAATATCTTTTAATAAACTCTTTGTGCCACAATTTCAATCAAACCTTCTCAGCGCAGGAGCGACACAGACACACACAAACAGAGCAGCAGACTTACGTGAGGCAGAAGGGAGAAAGTGGATGGACATTCAGGATATATTAGCGCTACTTTACATCCATGTACTCCATGATTTGTCCGTGTTGTTGTTGTTAGCGGTGGAGAGCAGCTAACAGCCACAACGTGTCTGCATTAAAGGGCCAGTGACCCATTTATTACATACACTGGAAAATTTATTCTAAAGCACTGATAAATGTATCTTTGACAAAAACATTTTAATTAGGAAAAAAAAACAAAAACAAACCTAAGAACAAAATTAAAAATGACTTTGAAAGTAAATTGAGAATCGTTTTAAAATCGAAAATCGGTCTTTTTGAATTGAATCGTGACATAAGACTCGGAATAGAATCACATTACATTCAAAGATTCACACCCCTAATATGCATTGTATTGAAGTAACTGTGTCAGATGAACTATGTAACTGTGTCCAGATGATGTAATGTCCAGTGTTATATGTGTCCAGATGAACATGTATATGTGTCCAGATGAACAGTTATGTGTCCAGATGAACATGTATATGTGTCCAGATGAACATGTATATGTGTCCAGATGAACATGTATATGTGTCCAGATGACATGTATACAGTGTTATGTGTCCAGAATGAACATGTATATGTGTCCAGATGAACATGTATATGTGTCCAGATGACAGTATGGAGATGAACATGTATATGTGTCCAGATGAACATGTTATAATGTGTCCAGATGAACATGTATATGTGTCAGATGAACATGTATATGTGTCCAGATGAACATGTATATGTGTCCAGATGTTATGAACATGTATATGTGTCCAGATGAACATGTATATGTGTCCATGTTTTGATCATGTATTGTGTAGTGAACATGTATTGTGTCCAGCACTGAACATGTATATGTGTCCAGACGAACATGTATTGTGTCCAGATGAACATGTATGTGTGTCCAGAAAATGTATATGTGTCCAGAGAACATGTATATGTGTCCAGATGAACATGTATTGTGTCCAGATGAACATGTATATGTGTCCAGATGAACATGTATATGTGTCCGATGACATTATGTGTCCAGATGAACATGTATTGTCAGATGAACATGTATATTGTGTCCAGATGAACATGTATATGTGTCCAGATGAACATGTATATGTGTCCAGATGAACATGTATATGTGTCCAGATGAACATGTAATGTGTCCAGATGAACATGTATGTGTGTCCAGATGAACATGTATGTGTGTCCAGATGAACATGTATGTGTGTCCAGATGAACATGTATGTGTGTCCAGATGAACATGTATGTGTGTCCAGATGAACATGTATGTGTGTCCAGATGAAATGTATATGTGTCCAGATGAACATGTATTGTGTCCAGATGACATGTTATGTGTCCAGATGAACATGTATATGTGTCCAGATGAACATGTATGTGTGTCCAGATGAACATGTATGTGTGTCCAGATGAACATGTATATGTGTCCAGATGAACATGTATGATGTGTCCAGATGAACATGTATTGTGTCCAGATGAACATGTTATGTGTGTCCAGATGAACATGTATGTGTGTCCAGATGAACATGTATGTTGTCCAGATGAACCTGATGTGTCCAGATGAACATGTATGTGTGTCCAGATGAACATGTATGTGTGTCCAGATGAACATGTATGTGTGTCCAGATGAACATGTATTGTCCAGATGAACATGTAGTTCCAGATGAACATGTATACGTGTCCAGATAAACATGTATGTGTGTCCAGATGAACATGTATACGTGTCCAGATGAGCATGTATGTGTGTCCAGATGAGCATGTATGTGTGTCCAGATGAACATGTATTGTGTCCAGATGAACATGTATATGTGTCCAGATGAACATGTATATGTGTCCAGATGAACATGTATATGTGTCCAGATGAACATGTATATGTGTCCAGATGAGCATGTATATGTGTCCAGATGAACATGTATATGTGTCCAGATGAACATGTATATGTGTCCAGATGAACATGTATATGTGTCCAGATGAACATGTATATGTGTCCAGATGAACATGTATATGTGTCCAGATGAACGTGTATATGTGTGGTATCGTGTATCTATCATGACCCCTGGATCAGATGTGTATGGTATCAGAATAATACCCTGCCCTAGGGCCTACACTGCCCAGCGGCCCAGAGACTCAGGGCCAGAGACTCAGGGCCCACAGACTCAGGGGCCCAGAGACTCAGGGGCCCAGAGACTCAGGGGCCCACACACTCAGGGGCCCAGAGACTCAGGGGCCCTTTCAGGCTCTCCTCCTCAGGCTAGAGCTGAGCCACACTGTCAGTTGGATTTAACAGAGCAGACAGTTGATGGAGAAGCTTCTATCAGAGCATCTGTACAGACCCCCACCAAGGACACACACATGTACGCACACATGTACGCACACATGTACGCACACATGTACGCACACATGTACGCATACATGCATAAAAGTGAGGACATTCATTGGCATAATGTATTACCCAGCCCCTTACCCTAACCCTATCCATCCAAACTAACCCCCTGACCCTAACCCTTACCCTAAACCTAACCATAACCCAATTCTAACCCTAACCTTAGAACCTCATCTTGACCCTCAAACAGGCCAAAACAGGCCCTTCAGAAAGAATGTCCTCACTTTGATAGTAGAATGTGAATTTTGGTCCTCACTTTTATGTATGTTCAAGAACACCCCATCAGACACACACACATTCACACACGCAGGCCTCACTCAGCCTTGGACTATTGCTACATGACATTAAATCAATATTGATCTGAGCATGAGACCTGTTTCCCGTCATCTGTCTTTTCTAATTTCAGCTAAACTCGTGGGGCTTTTCCATATCAGCTCAGCTCGGCTCTACTCGAGTTTACACACGTCTACCCGGTTCAGCCCGGGGCCGAGCGAGGCTGTGGTGGAGATGGGCGGTGCAAATGTTAAAGTGACACTGTGTCACTTTCTGGAGGTGAAAATTATACTTCACGATTCAATAGAAAAGAAAGTTAAAACTATACTTTTGAACATTCTTACTGGATATAAATAGATTTGTCATAATGGGAAGAAATACAGCTTTAGTGGGAATCTACAAGAGCAGGACAAAAAATGGTCCGTTTTGTGGCTGTGTAAAGACAACCATTTGTATTGTTTATCTAGTGTAACAAGACATCTGAATAGCAAAAACATGCTTTTGTTTAAATTCATGTTTTGGCCAAAAAGTTAGTTAATTATAAGTCCAAAAGCATTTAGCCTTTCAGACTATATTTAAAACAGAATTGTAGTCTGTTCAGTTACGACTCAAAACAAACGTGCTAAAAACTGAATCAGCTGTTCCTCATGTGGACTCACACAAGGAGCTCTGAGTTTCACTTTCACCACACGAGCCACTGGAACAAAGGACACACACTTTCACTCTCTTTACCTGGAGATTTGTTTTCAACTGGAGCGATGTTATGGCAAAGTTTGGATTCTATTATCTGTTTGGCAACAATCTTATGTGTAAACTTCAAACCTTGAATGGATTTATAAATACGTTTACTAGACTTGCAGCTTGTGCAGAGCGCAGTCATAAGCTCACACCGTTTGTCTGGAAGATGTGAATTGTGTGTGTGTAGTTTGTGATGTGTGTTTGACGTCAGTAACCTTTATTTGTAAAGCATCTTTCACAGACACAGGCACAAAGCGCTTCACAGTGAGACCCCCTCCTCAGTCACTGACAGCAGAGAGAGAAACAGAGCTGCCTGAACATCTAACGCCTAAACTTCCAACTTGTTCTCATGGATTTCATGTAAATACTACTCATGCGTGTCATGACGACGTCCTCTGCCTGTTTTGGCGTAATTACACGCCCGTTTTTTCTGGCCTGGTCTGGACACGCGATGTGCTTTAGGACAAACAGGTGTTTCTTAGGGTTAACGGCTAAGTTTAGGTCTGAAGTTACAAACATGGGTAAGTTTAAGTTTAGGGTTTGGATTGTGTTGAATAATAACACCAGAAAAATAAACTGGGACAGAAACATGTGAAATACACACGCATAAAATAGAAATTGTGTTCAGAAGACACACTGTTTCAAATTGTGTGGTAATGGCACGCTTATCTGTGAGAACAGGCTGCAACCTCCCACCACCACCAAGTCATCCCTAACCTGCATATTGGCCGGTGGAGAAACCTGAGAAACCACGCAGACAAGGGGAAGAACATGCAAACTTCACACCTTCCACTCTGCCACTGCGCTGTCGTTTCTAATCTACTCCTGGAGCTTTGGGCCTGGGGTAAAGCTGGCTCCAGGGATCAGCCCCAAAAGGACCAGGGCACTGAACGGGGCCAAGTAGGTGCTGATGGAAGTGTCCTGTAAGTGAAGAGCCAGGGAAACATGGACACATTATTATACCAAACAAACAAAAAACACATCCAGAACATACGCACAGGCTCCTGCACCAGGCCTACACTTAATAGGCTGAGAGGGATTTGCAGTGATTTATGAAGCCTCTTTTAAGAATCAAATGTGCAGTTCAGATTTATGAGGCCGTGATAAATTACAGCAGAGAACAAACCCTGAGCGAGGAAAACATCCAGACACGCTCCAAGAAAAGAACCAGAGTGTGACTTCTATTCACAGCAGAGTGTGTCAGAGGTCAGAGTGTGTCAGGGGTCAGAGTGTGTCAGGGGGTCAGAGTGTGTCAGGTGTAGTGTTCAGAGTGTGTCAGGGGTCAGAGTGTGTCAGAGGTCAGAGTGTGTCAGGTGTAGTGTTCAGAGTGTGTCAGGTGTAGTGTTCAGAGTGTGTCAGGTGTAGTGTTCAGAGTGTGTCAGGTGTAGTGTTCAGAGTGTGTCAGGTGTAGTGTGCAGAGTGTGTCAGGTGTAGTGTTCAGAGTGTGTCAGGTGTAGTGTGTAGAGTGTGTCAGGTGTAGTGTTCAGAGTGTGTCAGGTGTAGTGTTCAGAGTGTGTCAGGTGTAGTGTTCAGAGTGTGTCAGGTGTAGTGTTCAGAGTGTGTCAGGTGTAGTGTTCAGAGTGTGTCAGGTGTAGTGTGCAGAGTGTGGTCAGGTGTAGTGTTCAGAGTGTGTCAGGTGTAGTGTTCAGAGTGTGGCAGGTGTAGTGTTCAGAGTGTGGTAGGTGTAGTGTTCAGAGTGTGTCAGGTGTAGTGTTCAGAGTGTGTCAGGTGTAGTGTTCAGTGTGTCAGGTGTAGTGTTCAGAGTGTGTCAGGTGTAGTGTTCAGAGTGTGTCAGGTGTAGTGTTCAGAGTGTGTCAGGTGTAGTGTTCAGAGTGTGTCAGGTGTAGTGTTCAGAGTGTGTCAGGTATAGTGTGTAGAGTGTGTCAGGTGTAGTGTTCAGAGTGTGTCAGGTGTAGTGTTCAGTGTGTCAGGTGTAGTGTTCAGAGTGTGTCAGGTGTAGTGTTCAGAGTGTGTCAGGTGTAGTGTTCAGAGTGTGTCAGGTGTAGTGTTCAGAGTGTGTCAGGTGTAGTGTTCAGAGTGTGTCAGGTGTAGTGTTCAGAGTGTGTCAGGTGTAGTGTGCAGAGTGTGTCAGGTGTAGTGTTCAGTGTGTCAGGTGTAGTGTTCAGAGTGTGTCAGGTGTAGTGTTCAGAGTGTGTCAGGTGTAGTGTTCAGAGTGTGTCAGGTGTAGTGTTCAGAGTGTGTCAGGTGTAGTGTTCAGAGTGTGTCAAGTGTAGGGTTCAGAGTGTGTCAGGTATAGTGTGTAGAGTGTGTCAGGTGTAGTGTTCAGTGTGTGTCAGGTGTAGTGTTCAGTGTGTCAGGTGTAGTGTGCAGAGTGTGTCAGGTGTAGTGTTCAGTGTGTCAGGTGTAGTGTTCAGAGTGTGTCAGGTGTAGTGTTCAGAGTGTGTCAGGTGTAGTGTTCAGAGTGTGTCAGGTGTAGTGTTCAGAGTGTGTCAGGTGTAGTGTTCAGAGTGTGTCAGGTGTAGTGTTCAGAGTGTGTCAGGTGTAGTGTTCAGTGTGTCAGGCGTAGTGTGCGGAGTGTGTCAGGTGTAGTGTGCAGAGTGTGTCAGGTGTAGTGTTCAGAGTGTGTCAGGTGTAGTGTTCAGAGTGTGTCAGGTGTAGTGTTCAGAGTGTGTCAGGTGTAGTGTTCAGAGTGTGTCAGGTGTAGTGTTCAGAGTGTGTCAGGTGTAGTGTTCAGAGTGTGTCAGGTGTAGTGTTCAGAGTGTGTCAGAGGTCAGAGTGTGTCAGTTCAGTTAGGAAGGAGTTAGGAGAAGGAGCCTGTATGCTTCCTATCATAGCTCCTTTAGCATAGGAACCATAGAAGCTTCCTAACGGCGGTAAGGAGCTAGGAGACATCCCACAATGCACTGCACAGATCGCTCCAAAAATGAATGAACATATATGACAATATGATCTGTGAATGAAGAGTTTGTAATGAATGAAAAGTTTTACTGCCTCAGACTTTAAACACACAAAACATAAAACAACTTTATGAACTTTGAAAATATAAGGTTTTAGTGCCACATTGCCTTCACTAAATGTATTGTCCCATCTCCTAACACTATTTATGTGTGAAGAAACGAAACTTAAGCCACAGGCTCATTTGCATACAGGCTGTTGGGAGCGAGGGAGAAGAGAGAAGGGGAGACGCGCTGCTGCTGCTGCAGGCAGGCAAAGCAAGAAGGACTTACTGGGATATTTGTCTTTTCTCACACAGACTGGTGGTGGTGAGTCTGTTATATTACTTCTGACCTGTCCTGTGCTTATACTGTATGACATACAGTTTAAACACGAGCTTCAACACTTTACATCACATACAGTGTATGTGATGTAAAGTGTTGAAGCTTCGTGTTTAAACTTTTCACAAAGATGTCTGTGAGGCTTATTGCAGTATGCGTTGTTTCTGTAACTGTCGGGTCATTCATATTAGCCAGAGGTGCGTGTTTTGTAGTCCGCTGGTGGATGTTGTAGTTTTTCATAAACAGCAGTAGAGCCGCTGGTTAGGATGTTCAGATTCACCAAACAGAGCTAAGGCTTCTTCTCTCGGCTGTCTAGTGCTCTTACTGTTGACCTCGTGACGACCTCCAGAGATAAGGAGCTAGAGGCTAGGAACCAGGAGCTTGGGGTTATAAATTAGGGCTTTTCGGAACCAGGGCTAAATTGCTCTGGCACCATACAATTGTATCCATTAAAAGCCTGCAGCAGCTCTGACAGTGCTCGGTGCAGTTTGCAGACTCCAGACTTTTTCTATCACAGCTAATGAACTGTACCAGTCGAGTGCAGCACAATCAATCCTCCGAATCAAACTACAGCGGACAGACGAGACTCAGAAGAGATGTGGAGATAGAGAGACAAGTGCAGCACAGACCAGTGTGTGGTGAGCTCTGAAGGTCACACAGGACACAGGGAGCACACATACTTACAAGCACACATTCTTGCACAGGCATTAAAAGTGAGGAGATTCGTTGGCATAATGTATAACCCAGCCCCTTAACCTAACCAACCCTCTGACCCTAAACGCTAGTCAATCAACAAAAGAATAACTTTTAGGGTTGCATAACTTATCAAAATAGAATCTGTAACAATCCAGCTGACTTTTCCAAGGAAGTAACTACTACAACACTATTTAAGATCACCTTACATCAGCAGGAGAAATAAGAAAATACAAATGAACAAAAGTTTTTTATATTCGCTGCTCCAGTGTTTAAAGAACGGCCACCCCAGCCTAGGCTCAAGCGTTCTCACAGTAACATGCACAAACTCACATGTGCATAAACACCAATAGTCCGAAAGTGCACTCTGGAAATGTCCTTTCATTCTAAGTATACATTTGTTCTGTAAAGTAAGTAGTGTGATGTTTGTGTGCTTCATCAGCTCACACAAACTCCTCTGTCCAGACTGACAAATGGAAATGAGCTGTAACGCTACAATCTGGTAGAACAGACCTGGGCAAACTGCGGCCCAGGGGCCAGATGCGGCCCGCGACCTGTTTCAATCAGACCCCTGGCATGTTTTTGAGGAACAGAAATGCACAATGAAGTTTAAGAGACAAAAAACTTTGCATAAGTTTTCAATATTAAACTTTTTTTTACAAAATTAAAATTGTAAATTCTGGTCGTGGAACATCTGTTGTGTGTTTTTATGCAAATATTTGACTCATCCAAGTTCACGTCCTGATAATATTTTGTGTAAAATTATGATTTGAATCTGCTACAATTTCAGGTTTATTCTATAAAATAGCTTCTTTTTATGGATTCAACTTTATTCTCGTATTAATGAGTTTTTTTTTTAGTAAAATCATAACTTTCTTAAGCTTCAACTTTATTTCATTATTTTTTTTAGCTTAATCTCGAAATGTTATGAGTTTATTATGGCGAAGCAAACCTTTTATTTGTACTGGTCTTCTATAGTTGTTAAAATGTGTTTGCAATAATGAGAGTTTTTTTCTACCCATGTTGGCAGATCGGCCCTCCACCACTACTCTGAGTTTGGATATGGCCCTTGAGGAAAAATGCCCACCTCTGTGGTAGAAGCGCCTCCGCTGCTGTGCTTCATGTTAAGTCCACATTGTCCTAATAAACATGTTCCACCAATCCCACTGCTCCGTAGGCCTCCAGACTCCGCCTCTCTCTCACCTTTACGCGGGGATCCCACTACATGCAGCTGCGCTCCGCTCCGCCCCGGTCTGCCTCCGAAAGTTGCCGCAGGCCCCTCCGCTGGGCTGCGTAGCCCCGAGGAGCTCAAGAAGAGCAGGCGCCAAAAACACAGGTTTGTGAAATAAAAGTCCTTGTTGAAGATCAAATAACTATATCAGGAGCACAGACGACTCATGTGTTTCACGTGATCACAACAGTAGGACGTGTTTCCTCCTCCGCGGAGGGTAAAGAGGCTTTAAACCGTTACGAGCACGATTACGTTGTCCTGTCCATGTGTCAGTGACATATGTAGTGAACAGTCTGCTGTGTCCAAATATCAAAGAAACTTTATGGTAAGCTACGAACTTTTCATTATCTGATCAATACAAAGTACGAGCGGAGTGATTTTACTTTGTAATTAAGGACATAGTTCAGTTCATTTTCTTTTTCCTGTTTGGTGCGTTTTGATTGGCGGAGATAGACTTTGACGGACTCGGGCGGAGAAGAAAATAGCCTTGATCCGTATTTTGGTCGTTCGGCGGCGGAGAGATGGAGCTGAGGAGGAGCCCTGCAGCGCATACGGAGGATGTGGAACAGTCTTCATTCATTAAAGCAGCTGCGCAGTCGATCCGGCAGTCGGAACGGAGCGGAGCGGAGCAGCATGTAGTGGGATAAGCCTGTTTGTCCTCCAGACCCATGTGGTAGTAGTTTGTACTATTACAGCTCATGTACACAGCACACAGACTGTCTCACATCAGAGCCACACGTTAGAGGAAATGACACAAGTAACATAATCAAAGTGATCTTCTGGCTGACATGCTGCTGCTGCTGCAGAAATGCTCCAAACCAGTCTGGATGATTATGAACATGTAAACAGAGCAGAAGATCGATGACATCACAGATGTGGGACATTCAGAACAGTGTTTTGTGAGGCTCAGAGGAGAAAGACTCGTATCTCACAAACACAACTCCAGCTAAGTGTGTGATGAGGAAGTCATGTTAGAACAGGTTTAAACGTTTATTTGGACTAATATGTGTCCTTTCATGTTCGATCCATCTGGACTGAAGAGAGAAGTGGAGATGTGCAGTGCAGGCGGCAGAAGCTCTTGCATCTTCTGTGGGCGTTTGTTTACTTGTTTGTTTGTTTGTTTGTGCAGCATTTAAGCTGCAGTGACTCAGGCTGTCACTAATCCAGAGACAAGCTGGAGGTGTGGACACATTTCATCTGACAAGCGTCGCAAAGGGATTTCAGATGGTTTAGTGCGTTTAGTGTCCTGGAGCTCTGACATGGGAGAGAAACAAACTCAGGAACGATCGCACACGTTCCAAACTCCAGGATTTACACTTCACAGGATAAGACAGTTTTGTGTGTTTATATGTTTATGTTTATGCGTTGGTGCGCATTTGCGTGTGTTGTGCTCTGGATTTCTGCTCTCACAGAAATAAGGCTCATTTGTATCCACAGATCAGATGATGGAGACGCCATGTTCTAACAGTGTCTCTCATCACTGTTGTCTGTAATGAGCTACGAAAAGTCCTGTTTTCACCTACCACCTATCCACGCCCATTTGTCTTTATTTATCTGCCATTACTCAAAAATTCTAACTTGTCACCTAGTCACTTTGCAACAACAAAAACTTTTTGAACTTTTTGAAATCTGCAGCTAAATTTGACACTGAGGGAGGGGCTTATCCATTTCAACAGACTGCTTATTCATTTATTCAACAGGAAGTCAGTGAATCAGTTTGTATTTCCACATGTCTGTGGTCACTTTTGCGTTTTATAATGAACCAAATCTGAATTATTGATCTGCAAATGTATATGAATCAAGAACAAATTTGTGAAGAGTAGATGTTGAAAACAAAGCATAAGAGTTAACGTTAAAGCTGTGGAACCTGGTTTTGGTTGTAAATGAAAAAACATTGTCTTTTCTACCAAAAAGTGTTGTAAAAGCTGCACTTTGTGACAAACTCAGTCCTCTAATGTCTGTCGCTCATAATAGTGAATGTATGTGGATATCAAAGCATCTGAGAGCGAGGAAGTGTCTGCAGATGAAAAGGTCTACTTCCTGTTCTGCAGAGTGAAAATCGGGTGAGAAGCTTTAAGCCTTCTGAGTGTTTGAGTCAGCAGCATCTCATTTACACATAAACATCAAGGGAAAAAGAAACGCACAATTTAACTTCAAAAATCCTTAGAAAAAGTCATTTTTAAAAACATCCTGAAGTCCATATGAAGACAGAGTTGACTGAGAACAATAAAGAGTGCATTACAGGGTGGTTTATGTTTGAAACTCAGAGTTGACTTTTACCGCTGGTTAACTGTGCTCAAGTCTTATCTATAAAAGGCACCAGAATGAAGCCAAAACACACGATTGTGTTTTTGGCTTCATGCTTCATTCAAAACTGAGTGTTGTGTTTCTTTTATTCCTTGAGTGTAGGTCTGTACAACACAGTCTCACTAGATGGCGTAATTTTACCATGACACAAAAACAGCATATTTTGACCACGAGTTCACAGCTGTTTTTAGTACTTATGTTACGCCGTACATTTAGCACGATATGAAAAAGCGTAAAACATGACACGAGATTTCACAGCGTCAAAATAGGATGAGTTTTGGTCTTGTCCAGTGGCCGTGGGGACGTTTTCTTCAGGTGAAACGGGTAAGTTCAGGCATAAAGTTACTAAATGTGTAAGATTAGGTCTGGGGCTTGGGGCAGGTTAAGATTAGAATCAGGATTCATTAATATTCATAAATAAGAACACTCTTAAAACCACCATTGAAATGAGCGGGGACTGTGATGCGTACTATAATTACACAAAACAGCTGTGAATTCGTGCTAATCATACCTCATTTACATATTGTGTAATGTCGTGGTAAATGTACGCTTTCTTGTGAGATCGGGCTTGTCTGTATGTGGCAGTGATGTTATACTCATGTTTTCTAGTGTCAAATCTTCCCATTTTGTGAAAAAAAAAAACATCATTTGATCATTTCAGAGTAGTTTTTTTTTTTTTTTTTTTTTTTTTTTTTTTTTTTTTTTTTTTTTTTTTTTTTTTTGAGATTATCAAATACTGATGATTTACTCGGCATTTACAATGAACAAATCTTCTCTGATTTCACTTGCAACACACAATAATAAAGAAATCGTTTTGTCTAATTATTCTATGGAAGTTTTTTTTTTTTTTT
>CM076412.1:14273173-14448110 GCA_038363315.1 Mugilogobius chulae | reverse complement strand
ACAGACAGCGTAGGGAACCAATCAGAGAAGAGCATAAAGGCTTCTAGTGCCGTAAGCTGTTGGGACTTCTCTCGCGCTGTCATTCCCCTTACCGGCTCGAGCCGACTGCACTGCCTTGACCATCTTGAACACGACTATTGACGCGATGTCTTTTTGGTAATTTAAAACGGCATTTACCGGTGAATGGAACAAACTCGGTTTTCCGGTGCGCCATGTTGTTTATCCTTCCGCCGCGCTGCTAGATCCATGCGCGCTGCGCACAGCAGGGACGTTGTTAGCAAAAACCACGTGACTGAAATAAACGATTTTCATTGCACGGTACGATCTGGATTTCGAAGGAAACGCCCTTGGAGGGGAGGGCGACCAGACTGACATTTTCTCTGTGTAAAAATACAGAGAAATGTCATTCTGGATGCCAGGCAAGACCTCGGATGCCACCTAATCCTGAGAACCTGGACCTCTCTCACTGCTCCACCCCTGCTTCTCTTTGATGCTCTGGGACAATTATCCATCTGCCATCTTGTCCATTTGTTGTTGGACAATGTGCCTGTATTTCCTAATAATGTCTGTTTTGGATTTTCCAATGTTTCTGTCGGTATTGACCAAATGTTTCATGGTTTGATTTTCTGACAAATCTTGTTTGCTAAATCAACAATCATGTGAAGTCCTCTGAGATAACTGCTGTTGTGAGTTTGAGCTGTACAAACAAATTTAATTGAATTACAATTAATCATTCAATTGAGTTTAATGCCCTGATTAAGAGTGTTGGGAGTAATGGCGTTCAAGTATAACGACATTACTAACGGCGTTATTTTGATGAGTAATGTGTAATCTAATTAATTACTTTCCCGTCAGTGGTAACGCCGTTATAGTTACTGTCAATGTAACGATAGTTCACTGTGATCAGAGCCGCTGTCGTCTCCATCAGAGAAGTCAAAAGTGCAGCTGACGAGTTTGTTTAGGGAAGTAAAAGAAGCCAGAGAGACGGAGAAGAGGCGCTGATTGGCTTAAATGGCTATAGTAACCAATCAGAAGCAGCGTTGGTCGGGTGTACTGACTTTTCTAACATTCTGATTGGTTGGCTCCGCTCACTTTCTAAAACACGATGAGACAATATGCTCAAACTACTGCAGTTTAAGGGGATTTTTTGTTATTTTGCACCATTTTACCAACATGGAAATGAAAACAGACGACAGCGCGAGTGTCACGTGTGTTTGGAGTTTACAGAGGGACACGTGTGTTTGGAGTTTACAGATAATTTCGTGCGTTTGGAGTTTACAGATGGACACGTGTGTTTGGAGTTTACAGATGGACACGTGTGTTTGGAGTTTACAGATGGACACGTGTGTTGCAGTTTACAGATGGACACGTGTGTTTGGAGTTTACAGATGGACGCGTGTGTTTGGAGTTTACAGATGGACGCGTGCGTTTGGAGTTTACAGATGGACAGTGTGTTTGGAGTTTACAGATGGACATGTGTGTTTGAAGTTTACAGATGGACATGTGTGTTTGGAGTTTACAGATGGACATGTGTGTTTGGAGTTTACAGATGGACATGAGTGTTTGGAGTTTACAGATGGACACGTGTGTTTGGAGTTTACAGATGGACATGTGTGTTTGGAGTTTACAGATGGACATGTGTGTTTGAAGTTTACAGATGGACACGTGTGTTTGGAGTTTACAGATGGACATGTGTGTTTGGAGTTTACAGATGGACATGTGTGTTTGGAGTTTACAGATGGACACGTGTGTTTGGAGTTTACAGATACGTGCGTTTGGAGTTTACAGATGGACACGTGTGTTTGGAGTTTACAGATGGACGTGTGTGTTTGGAGTTTACAGATGGACACGTGGTTTGGAGTTTACAGATGGACACGTGGTTGGAGTTTACAGATGGACATGTGTGTTTGGAGTTTACAGATGGACGTGTGTTTGAGTTTACAGATGGACATGTGTGTTTGGAGTTTACAGATGGACACGTGTGTTTGGAGTTTACAGATGGACATGTGTGTTTGGAGTTTACAGATGGACATGTGTGTTTGGAGTTTACAGATGGACACGTGTGTTTGGAGTTTACAGATGGACACGTGTGTTTGGAGTTTACAGATGGACACGTGTGTGGAGTTTACAGATGGACACGTGTGTTTGGAGTTTACAGATGGACACGTGTGTTTGGAGTTTACAGATGGACACGTGCGTTTGGAGTTTACAGATGGACACGTGTGTTTGGAGTTTACAGATGGACACGTGCGTTTGGTGTTTACAGATGGACATGTGTTTGGAGTTTACAGATGGACATGTGTGTTTGGAGTTTACAGATGGACGCGTGTGTTTGGAGTTTACAGATGGACGCGTGTGTGTTTACAGATGGACATGTGTGTTTGGAGTTTACAGATGGACATGTGTGTTTGGAGTTTACAGATGGACATGTGTGTGGAGTTTACAGATGGACACGTGTGTTTGGAGTTTACAGATGGACGTGTGTTTGGAGTTTACAGATGGACACGTGTGTTTGGAGTTTACAGATGGACACGTGTGTTTGGAGTTTACAGATGGACATGTGTGTTTGGAGTTTACAGATGGACACGTGTGTTTGGAGTTTACAGATGGACACGTGTGTTTGGAGTTTACAGATGGACACGTGTGTTTGGAGTTTACAGATGGACATGTGTGTTTGGAGTTTACAGATGGACATGTGTGTTTGGAGTTTACAGATGGACAGTGGGAGTTTACAGATGGACATGTGTTTGGAGTTTACAGATGGACACGTGTGTTTGAGTTTACAGATGGACACGTGTGTTTGGAATACGTGTGTTTTGGTTTACAGATGACACGTTGTTTGGAGTTTACAGAGATCGCATTGCAAGTCACAGTGGGAAACCGGTAACTTTCTCTTCTAAGTGCTGCTAATTTCATTGGCTTTTTGGCCGCTGTTCCTCTGTTTTGTTGCGTGCAGATGCTTGTTAATTGTTGTTCTAATGTGTTTGGTTCTTGTGATGTTTGGACTGTTTCTGCTGCACGAGGCAGGTTTGGCTTGCGTTGTTGTCGTGACAGTTGTGTCTGGAGGAGAAAACTGTTAACGCTGGTTGATTTAGATGATTTTTAATAAAATTGACTATAGGATAGTAAAACGTATTTATTTATATTCATTTGTTTGAGTAATTTAGTTGTAATTACTTGTCTAGTAATTAGTTACTTTCATCACTCAGTAACGCAGCTACTAACTAGTAACTATAACTAATTACTTTTTGAAGGAACTTGCCCCAACACTGCTGATTACATAGATTACCAGGTGAGTCTGTGCTTTATGCTGAAGAAGAGATAAGCTTGAAACCATAGATCTGTTAGTGGATGATGTTTATTGGAGTTGTTTTTTAGATGTACGATATTCAAAGATAAACCACAGAAGCCAGATTTTAGGCTCCTTCCATTAGATTCAATTGTGACACTATTGCTCTATAGAAGGATTGTCCCTCTGCAGTACCACAGGACTGTCCACTGAAGTTGACTTACAACACTCTGCAAATCTGTACAATCTGTCTTTACATTCATTTGTCCCAAACATGACCGTGTATTTCATCATTCAGAAAAAAAACTAAAATAACCCCGCATTATTTCAAATCCTGTCTTTGCTCTTTCTACTTCTGAACATTCTTTCCATCCTCAACGCAAAACCAAATACCGTAACTCTCAATTTGTCTATCTGCTTCCTGTTTTGTCCTGCATGAATGAACTTACAGAAACTGACTGACTGTGTGTCGTGTGTTTTCTGCTGACATGAGGAAGCACACGTCCGGGTGGCAACCCAGGGACGACCGTACACCAAAACACTCGCTCGCATTTGCATGAGGACAACCAACTCCGGATAAAGTTGTGCAAGAGCGCTCTCACTTCTGCAGAATCACACCCAACGGAGATATTAAAGAAGTTAGTCCGAAATAACTTGCTGGGAACATCCTGAGTGAGTTTGGGGGTGATGTAAGAGCCGTCTGAAAGGGGAAACCGCTGTCTTAGTCTTATCTGATCCACTTAGACAAGTAATACCATGTTATATTCCTGCGCCGGCCTCGATAAGGGCCTGCATTTTAAGTCTATCGCCGCGCTTATCACCGTTTAACTCCGAGATCGTTCTGCGTCAGGCTCGCAGAAGGCATTCATCAAGTAATTCACCGAGAAGACGATAAAGTCAAATCCTCCTGCCGTTAAAAAAGACAGATAATGTGGAGAGGATGTGATTATGAAGGAGCAGACGGGAGATGAGTTGATCTGTTTGTCCCGTACAAAAGACACCACACTCGGAGGATGTGGTAATCGGTTGTTCTCGGGACGGAGATCAAGAACGTGACGTCACAGCGGGCCGTGGCGTTTAACCCTGCCGTGGAACTGTCGGAACAAAGAATAGACTTGAAATCATCTAATTTAGAGGCTTTTGTTGCACTAAAACACATGTTGTTACCAAACGCAGACTCCTCCAGTGTTGCACAATATGGTCCAAAACAAGCATTGCATTAACATTCATTCATTTTCTACCGCTTAATCCCTTTAGGGGTCGCGGGTGACTGGAGCCTATCCCAGTTACTTTGAGCCTTAGGCGGGGGAACACCCTGGACAGTGGCCAACTCGTCACAGGGTTAGACAGACAAACATTCACTCTCTCATTCACTCACTCACAGGTACAGTCACAGTGATGCCCAATGAACCTAAAGATGAAGGTTTTTGGAGGTGTGAGGAAACCGGAGAAAACCCACAGTGACACGGGGAGAACATGCAAACTCCACCCAGAGAGATCGTGAGATGTTGATATGGTCCGACCCGGGAGTCGAACACACAACCTCCTTGTTGGGAAGCCAGAGCTCTAACCACTCTGCCACCGTGCACCCAAAATTGCATTAACATTGAGAAAACAAATTTGTTTCAGAACCAATCCAGATCAAGGTCCTATAATTGCTATCATTTTGCTAATAGAGTTTATGCACTGACATCATTTTATTCCAAAAATGCTTAGCAACATTTAGAATGAGTTGTTTTTTTTTATCTATTTTTTATCCCAGACAAGGACTGATACAACCAGAGAGACTGAGGGCAGAAGGACATCAACATGACTGCAGAGCATGTTCCTTGATTTTAAAGTGCCTATGACAGGTTGAACTACTCATTTCACTAAACACTAAACATTTTGCAAAGTTCATCTCAGTTTAGCCATTTTTAGGGTTAAAAATTGACTTCCTGTTCATAGATGATGACATCACGCTAGGGAGTTGCTAAGCAACCATGTCAGAAATTGGGCCAAAACGCTTCTAGTGTTACAGTTTTTTCCTTCTTGAGACATTAAAATACATAACAACACACTCAATTTGTTAAATTTATGTTTATAAAGTCATTAAATAATGTTCTTTGTCAGAAGATTGAAAATGTCTTTGTCTCCCAAGTGTGATGTCATCAGTTTAGAACTCTTCTCTACTTCCTGTTATTTTCAACATAATTTCAAACTTTTCTTCACAAACTTGTTCTTGATTCATGTAAAACTAACATTTATATTTACTATTAGTAATCTACTAAATTAAATAACATTTGGAAATTTGTAGGAACCTGTCATATGCACTTTAAGCTTTAAAATGATGTGTGTTGTATCACAGTGCGACAGAAGATACTGTGGGCTTGTAAAACCACTGTCAGACTGTCGTAACCCAACACAACCTGCTGCTAAGACATTATAATCTGTGGTCCTGACCTGCCAGTAGGGCTGGGCGATATTGACAAAAATCTCGATAATTTTTTGGCGAATCTCGATCACGATGTTTGGAGGATATTTTGTCAGTTCAACATAAATGTGTTAAAATCTATGTTCAAATTTGTTAAAAAAAAAAAAAAAAAAAAAAAACTTAAACAATCAAATCAGTTTAAAATTGGTTGAATGACGTCGTGTTTAACATGATTTGAGCAAGTTTGAATAAGTATAAATTAAACTTGTAAGGTTCAAACCAATCAAAAATCTACTCAAAAAAATGTAAATGACTGATTCTAGACAAACATTGTCCTTTGTTTTCTCATTTAAGATGGTCATTTTGTCTAGTGTGTTTAATTATGACACAAATATTTGTCGAATTTATCCCAAATGATCAGCAGTCTCCCATTATACAACTAACTTTCTTGTTTTCTTGTTAATGTATAAATTCTGATAGTTTTTTTTTTTTTTTTTTTTTTTTGCCTTGTTTTTAAGAGTGCAGCATCATTTTTTCTTTTTTCTTTTTGTAAATGAGCTCTTTTGCTGCATGGTTTTACTGCACGATATACTCGATATTCAATTTTGGCAGATCTTCAAAACAACATTCACGATATTATCTAAAATTTGATATATCGCCCAGCTCTACCTGTGAGACAAAAGATGATACAGACACAGACACACACCTAACGCAGTGCAGACTTGTGTAACTATTGGAGTCTTAAGTGACACCAAGACAACACAAGTGACACACACTACACACACGTTTGAGTGAAAAAAGCCTCCTTTCTGTCTGTTTATGTATTTGTTTCTTCCACAATGAGGGAATGAGTCATTGACCACAGTGACTCGATTCTCTTCGTTCACTGTGAGAATCGAACTGTTCCTGAATGTCACATAGTCACTAATACAATCCACCAGACTGAAAACGTGTGTGAGAACTAATGTGTTCTTAGGGCCTTTTACAAACATTTTTGCCATTCACATAATGTGTCCTTAACTTCTGGAAGAACATATCCAGAGAACAATCTCTGATTGGCTCGTTCATCTGTCAGTCATGACCACTGAGACTTGTGAAATACACATGTGATGCATCCAAACTGGATTAAAACACCTGCTTCCTTCTTCCTCCTTATCAGTGACAACCAATGAGAAGGAAGGATGTGTTTATAACCAGTTCAGATGCAGGAGCACTCACAAAATACTATTATTACACCAAATGTTGTTTCCTGTGGTTGTAGATTATGCCTTTCACATTTAAAAAAAATTAAATGTTTAGTTTAGTTTAGTTTATTTATTTAATGAAACAGGGACAATGTACAATATACATTAACCTTACATAGGAGAGATGCATTGTACCAGGTTATAGCACAAGTGCTAATTTCCACCTGTAGTCCCTGGGCAGGTTGATTTAACGACAGATAAAAGAAAAACATTTATGAAAATGGTTCTAAAGTGACCGGTGCATCTTAAAAAATCTGCCACATCATTCACATCATAAAATCACATTTCATTTCTTACAGGTCATTCATTCTCTCACACAGTCGCTTTAAAATACAAACACACATCAGTCCTTGTAATGAGAGCAAGTTTGGTTTGAAAGAAGCCATTTTTTTACCAGGCGTGAAAATGTGCTGCTATTTGTAGATGTTATCAGCTCTGTTGGTAAAGTATTCCACTGATAAAATGTGTATTAGTGGTGATAAAATGCAGAGTACACTTTCGTCATGCCAACTTTTCTCTGTCAAGTTCTTCGTTGTAAAACTGTGACATATATTCACCACAAGGACTAGCAGTGTCGTACTTGAACACAGAACCACCAGAGTTCACTCTATCTGTGCTTGTTTTGCATTTCGACGGTCAAGTTGTTGCCAGAACTAAAACGAGTTGACCTTTGACCTGTCCAGCTTGACCTGTGCTTGTGTATTATTAGCTGCAGAGCTCTCGGGTCAATGGCACCAGACGTTTATTATAGTGACACGTTTGACAGTCGATAAAGAAGAAGCAGCTCCAGCACAAAAGTATTTATAGAGACTGGCCTTGGTCGTTATGCACGGACTACTGCTGTAGCTGGAGATTATCCTTATAACTTGCCTGTTTTTGGTTGTTGGGGAGAAAGATCCAAACTCCACTCAGAAAGGCCCAGACCGTGTGAGAGTCAGACCTGCAACCTTCTCACTGTGAGGTCTTTTCAGAGCACTTCTCCTACAAACTGCTACAAGCATTTGTCTGGACTCTTTGTGAAGCGGAGCTTTTGTAGTTTTAGCCTCTGATGTCTGACTGACTCTAGACAGAAGTGAGAACAAGCACTGCACAAAAGAACATCAGGTTTTAAAGTCTGTCTAAAATGTCTTTGGTAAATATAAGAATGAATACAGCTGGAGTCACAGCCTGGGACAGAATGACAGTAGAATAATAGTAATAATGCTTTGGATTTACACAGCACTTTTTAAGACACCACACCATGCATTATTCATTCACTCCACACTGGGTAGTGGTAAGCTACTGTAATAGCCACAGCTGCCCTGGGGCAGACTATGGGCCCCTCTGACCACCACCAACCATTCACACTCACACCAGATCCAGACTAGGCAATGTGGGTGAAGTGTCTTGGCCAAAGACAAACAACGAGTTTCTTCTTTGTTCGTCCCACTGTGGCTCCTGAGGTTCCTCCAACAGTCTCCCATCCAAGTACTGCTCAGGCCAAACATGCTTAGCTTCTGAGATCTGATGGGATCAGGCTTTGGGAAACGGATATGGCCACACAGTAGATTTGGTATATTTTGGGTTTGGGCAATTCCTCTTCAAAAGCTGAAGCTATTTTCATTAAAAATTAGTTTTAGAACCCGTCTTAGCTTAAAAAAGTGTAGGCGGGGCTCATTACATTTTGGAGATTTTTGGGCGTATTTTTTTATTTGTAAGTTTAAAGTAAAATCTGATTTTAATTCATCCCAGAATGGTTGATTTGACTGTAAACAAAAGGGTTCACATTTCATTTTCATCTATAACATGTCAGGGAGCTTGTTAGTTGATTTTATTAGATGATGGGCAAAAATGACTTAATAACAAAGTGGGAGGGCCCTCCACCTCATAAGTTAAACAAAACATCAAGACTTAGCGCAGGTTTGACTGGTCTAAAAGTGAAGCTAACATCGAAACTCCTCCCAAAATAATCTTTCTGCTGGAAACACACGAGAAGCTGGGTCTGAGAGTGGAGAACAGCAGTGTGTTTGTGATCAATATTGAGTGGACAAATCAATTCTAATGCCACAAGTTTCAGAAATGACACTGACCACAGCAGTGACACACAGAAGGAGCAGGACTGTGTTGACTTCAAACTTGCCCATTTGCTCAGTTTACACCAAAATTACCAAAAAACAACTCAAACACTAAATACACAGTTTAACAGGCAAACAAAAAACTCACTTTAAGTTGCGCTGGTGCACTCAAAACTAACTTGCTTCTGCTGCTCCAGTCACAAGATGGCCGCCACAACTTTCACAGCGACAGAACCTACAGTCTCTAGTGTCATTTGTGCTTGACCTGTGTCCTGACTCCAGACAAACAGAAAAGGTTTGTGCTTGTACTCACGACGTAGCAGGGCTCGCAGTAGGCCTTCTTGTCCACGGCGTAGAAGGGTTTTCCGCGCAGTTTGCTGCTGCAGGTCATGCACACGAAGCAGTCCACGTGGAAGACCTGGTCCATGGCAGTGCAGCCGGTGCCCTCACCCACCACGTTCTCCCCACAGCTGGCACAGCGCCCTGGGGAGAGAGGAGAGAGAGAGAGAGAGAGTCAGACCAGATGGAGCACACACACACCAATGCAAACTGACCTACGTTCAAGACGGGTTTGGAGTCGCTCATTTTGACTGGATTATTTCATCTAAAAAGGTCTCAAATTCTAACTGGAGTCTTTGTGAGGCTACAGAACTTTTAGACTCTGATTGGCTCTAATCATAAGTGAGAATAAGAGGAAAAACATTGCAAACAAGAAGAAAGAAGTGAGTGCCTCTATAGGCCAAATAGTCAGATCTGCAGGTGCTCTTCGAGGATCAAGCAGCAAAACTTACAACAAGAAGACGAAAAAGAGATCCGAGGCAATAAAAGTCCTGTATTTGAGCTTACAGGGACAGAGCGACGCGTTTCGACCACGTCTAGGTCTTCATCATGGCTTAAAATATTGAGTAGCACCAGGTGGCTTTAAATACCAGTCATGTGAGAAGGTCATGTGATGATAGATGGTCACATGAACCAAAAAACCGCCAACCACCACATCAATGATAATAAATATTTACAAACCTTATAAATACACATAAACATGAAGAATAAGACATAGAGTAGAAAGAATCTACGCAGTCACAGCAAGATATAACAATACACTTACTGACATAACGTAGAGGACGTCCACTATATGTTAAGCTAAAGTGGGTACCCACAATACATAAAACATTAGAATGGCATATACATCATTTAAATTACAACTGCCAAAACCGACAAGAGGAAAAACATTATTTGATTCTGGGTAGAAGCTTCAGAGACAGACTGAAGGAAAGGTTTTGCAGGTCCTTCTTTCCTGCACTTGTGAGACTGGACAATGAACTTTGTACATTCTTACAGTTCCAGTGTTGCAACTCCTCCAGAGTCACCATGGGCCTCTTGGCTGCATCTCTGACCAGTTTTCTCCTTGTTCAAACTGTAAGTTTAAGTGTACGGCCTGGTCTTGGTAGATTTGCAGTTGTGCCATACTCCTTCCATTTATGGATGATGGTGTAAACAGTGCTCTGTGAGATGTTTAGAGCCTTGGAAATCTTTTTATAACCTAATCCTGCTTTTTACTTCTCCACAGCTTTATCCCTGACCTGTGTGGTGTGTTCTTTGGACTTCATGGTGCTGACCGCTCCCCAATACTCTCAAACAAACCTCTGAGGTTTTTACAGAACAGCTACATTAATACTGAGGGTGGATTACACACAGGTGGACTCTATTTATTTGTAAGGTCAACATTGGAACCTTCTAAAGCCTCTAAAAGTAATGTGTTGCACTCAGAAGAAAAGGGGTTGGATAATTTTGCACACCTACTTTTCAGGTTTTATTTGTAAAAAAAAAAAAAAAAATTAAATCATGTATGACTGTCCTTCTACTTCACAATTGTGTGCAACTTAGTGTTGGTCGTTCACACAAAGTTTCAGTGAAATATGTTTGATTTTTGTAGTCATAATAAGAGAAAATGTAGAAAAGTTCAAGGGGTGTGAATACTTTTGCAAGGCACTGTAGAACAACAAAGAGTAGAAACAAAATCATTTAAAATAGACTTGGACTAGATTGAACACTATTCAGATGACACAAACATACAGTATAAAAACACAACCAACTCAACTTTCATGTACAATAGGTTGATGTTATGACTGAGTGAGTGAGTGAGTGAGTAAAGTGGCATCAGTATGATGTAGTGTTATGTACATTAAGTAACTTTTATGAACAACTGGATCATGAACAGAACAAACTGCAGTGAATAAATACAAGATAAAGTGGAGTAGGCCCCGGGTAGACATCCTCCTAGAAGAGCTGCAGGAGGTGTGTGTGTTACAGGGAAGACTGAGTGTCGTTACTGGAGGTGTGTGTGTTACTGTGTGTGTGTGGACAGGGAAGACTGCTGCCTCCACATCTCGACCCCGGATAAGCAGAAGAAGATGGATGGATGGTTGGATGGTAAAGTGTCCTCAGTACAGAGCAGCATGAGCAGAGATAAACTTCAGTGGATAATATCAGATAAAGTGACTTCAGTAATGAAGTTATTTTAATAAAAATAATGTTAAATCCTGTTTTTTATATAAGTGATCCAAATTGCAGTTTTTAAATCAAACTTCTCACAATCACTGAGACTTGGAGCAGACTTGGAGCAGACTTGGAGCAGACTAGGAGCAGACTAGGAGCAGACTTGGAGCAGACTTGGAGCAGACTTGGAGCAGACTTGGAGCAGACTTGGAGCAGACTTGGAACAGACTTGGAACAGACTTGGAGCAGACTTGGAGCAGACTTGGAGCAGACTTGGAGCAGACTTGGAGCAGACTTGGAGCAGACTTGGAGCAGACTTGGAGCAGACTTGGAGCAGACTTGGAGCAGACTTGGAGCAGACTTGGAGCAGACTTGGAACAGACTTGGAACAGACTTGGAGCAGACTTGGAGCAGACTTGGAGCAGACTTGGAGCAGACTTGGAGCAGACTAGGAGCAGACTAGGAGCAGACTTGGAGCAGACTTGGAGCAGACTTGGAGCAGACTTGGAGCAGACTAGGAGCAGACTGGAGCAGACTTGGAGCAGACTTGGAGCAGACTTGGACAGACTTGAGCAGACTTGGAGCAGCTGGCAGACTTGGAAGACTTGGAGCAGACTTGGAGCAGACTTGGAGCAGACTAGGAGCAGACTTGGAGCAGACTTGGAGCAGACTTGGAACAGACTTGGAACAGACTTGGAACAGACTTGGAGCAGACTTGAGCAGACTTGGAGCAGACTTGGAGCAGACTTGGAGCCGGTTTTGTCATTGACACATTGAGCTTTAACACAGTTTAATTAAATGATTTGGCCAAACTAAATGACAGTGAATATAAAGGTATTACAATCAACATAAAAGTCTTCTATAACCCTTAACTGACTTTCATGTGTTGTTTTACCAAAAACACCTCTCAAATACCATCCTCGATTGTTCTGCACTGTGAAAACACTCTGTTTCGCCTTGTGATGTCACATAGTGGCAGTTTTATTGCTTAGTGCTACTTTAACTCTCTTAATAATAAACTAGACAGTGTTTTATAACAGTGGAATAAGAATTGCAATGTATCAGTTTGTGGGTCCTGAATGGAGAATCAAACCGAATCACGAGATTCCTGAATCGTTACGACACTACTTATAATCTTGACTTTCCTCGTCTGAGCAGGCTTACATCTCCCTTAAATCTACTCGTTTGTGTTTTATGTCTTATTCACATGACATCATATTTACCTGTGGACTTCATGTAAATAATAATATTTACAAACGCCGTCTGAGTTTCTAGCTGTGAATCGCCAATGTCTGTAAAAATGTCTGTAAAGTTTCCTTCAAATATGTCTCCAAACTCAGACATCCTCATGTATTTTAGTCCTGTGTGAAATAAAAAACCAAAAATTAAACAAACTACAGTATGTTAAAATCCATGAGCCGAAAGTACATCCCTGTTGTCATGGTGGAAGGTCGATAGATTTGGGGAAAAGTTTGGACAGAGCGCTGCAAAGTTTGGATGTTTGGACTTCATCACAGTAAATAGTTTAAAAGAAAGAGACTACGACTGTTTCATGAGAAATCTGATGTTGTGAGTGTGATTCTGATCGACGGACGCAACAACGTGACCGGCGCCATTCCTGAGAAAACAAAACTAAAACACAAGAAATGTGAAAAGTCATCAATGAAGCAAAAGACTGTTGTCATATCTGTCACCGTTTCAGAATAAAGTCTGTAAAAACAAGACAATTACAACCTCGATTCTTCTTGTGTGAATGTCTGTGACAAACTCTGACATCATGGAGTCGTTTCAAGTTTACAGACATTCCTTTAGTGCTCTTCTGTACGGCATAAAACTAATGTGGAATTCGTGGATTTACATGGAAGTGGATAAAAAGTTATTTAACGGAGAGACATCAGTTTGTAAAGATGGGCAAGTATAAATCTGAATGTATGAGGATGACTTGTGGTTTAATATTGGGAGCTAAATAATTGAACATATATATAAATGATATATTTAATGTGTCAACGATATTGAAACTTGTACTTTTTGCAGATGATACAAATATTATTTATTCAGATGAAAGTTATGACAAAGTGTCAAACTGTGTAAATATTGAACTAAACAAGCTGAAAATGTGGTCAAATATAAATAAATTATCCTTAACAAAGTAATGGTGTTTGGTAACTATAAAGAAAACCCTAAAGATTGTGTTAAAATTGATAATGTAATAATTGAGAAAGTGTCCGAAATTAAGTTGTTGGGAATTATTATTGATAAAAAACTAACCTGGAAAACTCACATTGCCTACATACAAAAGAAATTATCAAAAAATATTTCAATAATCAATAATGCCAAGTGGGTTTTGCATATTAATGCTCTTCGACTGCTGTATTTTAGTCTTGTTTTTCCTTATTTAACTTATGTAATAGAAGTTGGGGGTAACAATTACACAAGTTCACTACAGCCACTGTTTATACTCCAGAAGCGTGCAATTAGAATTATTCATAAAGCAGAATATCTAGATCACAACAATCAGCTATCAAGACTATTAAAATTACCCGATTTAGTCAAATTTTATACTGCTCAGTTGATGTACAAAGCTAGTAAAAATCATTACCAGTAAATATTCAGGATCTTTTTAAAGAAAGTAAAAGCTGCTACTTTTTAAGGGATTATGGCAAATTTAAAACACAAGCTGTACGAACCACAAGAAAAAGTATGTGTATATCTGTTTGCGGTGTTCGTCTATACGGAATAGTTTAGAGTCACAACTTAAAAAGTGTTCAACAATTTACCAGTTTAATGCTAAATACAAAGAAATTATTTTGTCTCAATATACTACGATAGAATGAGGTTGAATTCATGCAGAACTGCTTTGGTTAGCGAAGGAATTAAGTGTGTCATTGATTGTATTATTCTCACTGATTTAATATGCACAATGTAACTAATACTGTTAGATCATGTTATCTAATTATGTTATAAGTATTATCCACATTCTAAAAACGTATAGAACAAATCTATGTGTCAATCATGATAATGTTTTGTGCAGCCACATAAGAATTGTGTAGCAATGGGGTGGGATTAAATAAGTTTTTTAACTTCTTCCCACTCCTTTTCGAGCTATTGACTGTCAGTTGTATTGATTAAGAAATGTATACATTATTTAACAGATTGTTAACTTGTAATATTGATGAACGTATTATAAAAAATATGTGTAAATTATCCTGACAAACAAGCTTGAAATAAAATGATTGATTGATTGATTGATTGAATGTACACTGACGAAGAATGCACCAAAGTAAGATTGTAACTTCCCATTTCAATTAACTTTTTAAACAATCTTTCCAACCAGCTCCACAGAAAGAAGCATCAAGAGCAATCGGATTTACCTGCTCAAACAGTCGTCCAAAACTTACGACTTTACAAGTGTCAGAACTGTCTAATCTTTCAAAAAAAACACAGATAAGCAAGGATTATCATTATTCCGCCTTGCGCGCACAGTTCTCCAACGCTTCCCAAAAGTCCGGATAAAAAAGAAAAGAGTTCAGAAGTTGTGTGAAAAGCGATACCGTGCTATTGCGCTGCGAGGAAGCCGATTGCGAGAACCGCGCGCCAATGGGATATCTCTAATTGAGCGAACCGTATCTTTAATTGGGTTTAAGATGTCCGCCACTCAATACGCCTTTATCTTCAGCCCAATTAATAACAGTGTCATTTTAATTACCGCTATCTGCACAATAATACGCTTTCAAAAAGATGTGTATTTTGGACACATCTGACGACCGATTCCATCTCGCCCAATGATACTGGAAGTTTAATTAATTCTTCTATGGTTCTTCTGTTTTTTTCTTCCATTTCTCGCCACGTCTTCGCCGTGATTGACGTGGAGTGTTGTGAAGAGAGCAGTTCAAGCGTTTTCACAGAGCGAGAGATTATCTGATGGAACTGTTTTTTTTGTTTTTTTTTCCCTCCACAAATCAAAAAAGGAAAATGATGCGTGTCAGGTATCAGAGAAGAACTTTGTACGTCGGTGCGTGACTGGGAAGCTTGGCTAATGTCTTTCTAATCTGACATCGTTCATTATCTGGGCGGAAAAGGGGAGAGAATCGCTGAGACGACGCCGGGTTTGTGCTTTGGTGTAGCTCTGATGTGTTACAAGGAAGATAAGGATCCTGTTTTTTTTTTAGTTTGTGTTCAGACGAGGTGTTGTGATGGGTTTTAGCGGGGTCTGTCCTTCCCGATCGTGCAGCGTTGAGGTTTAGTAGGGCTGGAACTCGGTATTTTTAGAACTATTTCTACGACTAAAGGTGGAGGTGGAAGAGTATTATGTGTGACTGGGAAGTGGTTCATTTGATAATCGTAAAAGCAATGCAAAGTTGATCATTTTTGGGACACACGAGGCTGTGGCTAAGCTAGTTTCAGTTGGTCTAATACATGTTCCATTCATTATTGATCAATATTTAAAAATCACAAAGCAAAGAGCGGATTTTAACTGAACTAAAATCAGTTTTTCATCAGTTCTTAACTAAAATCACTATATTTACATAGAAGCAGAGATGGTAAAGGTACTGAAGTAAATTAAGTCACATTGATTTGAATCACTCAACAACAGTAAATCTCACATGAACCGTTTTAACAACAGAGAAAAGCTCAAAGTCTTGTGTAACTAATGAATCCAGCTGCTGTTCTCTGTCTTATTCTGATCAAAAGTTATTGATCATTAATGGAATGTTCAACCAACCCCAAGTCTGGGTTGGTTGTCACAATGTTCTGTCAATGAAGATCGATGATAAATGTGTCTTGTCTTTGGTTTGATTTGTTGATGTTTGATTTCATTTGTTCAAGAATGTTTGACATTTTCTGAATCAGGAGACGTTCAATACAAGAAAAAGGCGACTGGAAATTTAAAAGATACATTTTTGTCAAGATTCTAATGATAATGTAAAATAGTGATTAATAATTTTTGAACAGAATAAGCTCCATGACAAGAATTAGATTTATTTTTAGTTGAAACTTTACACTGATTTCCTACTTTGAACTGGAATATTTAAAATACAGTATTTTTGAGAAAATCTGTCTTTTGAAAAAGTTGACAACCAACCCCGCTCTGCTGCCTGTGCTTGCTGTTCTAGATACAATCCATTATGTGCTGATCAATGCCCAACCCGACTGGACTGTTTTTACTCTTCACTCTCAGCGCACTTCTCTATCTATTTTTAAACTAATTTTTGGAAAAAATAAAACATTTTTCTCAACATCTGAAAATGTACTTTTTGCTTACATTTTTTGATTTGTCTTATCACAATCTTGAACAAACTTTACAAAAATGTTTTAGTGAGTGAATTTGGGTTCATTTAATGAACATTTTATTCAGATTTTTTTCAAATGCACCAATCACAAGCGAGATACAGTGATGTGACAACCAACCCGTGTGACAACCAACCCCGCTCTCCCCTACATGTGTAAAACATGACTCTGGTAAAAGTCAAAGTCCTGCTGAAATGATGAACTCATCGAGTAAAAGTAAAATGTTAACGTACTTCACTAATAGAAGTCTTCAAAGTAGTCATCTGGACAGTGTTTCTGAAGATCAAGACGTTTCGACTCGCATCCGAAAGTCAGATTGAAAATGACTTTCGGATGAGAGTCGAAACATCTTCAGAAACACTGTCCAGATGACTACTTTGAAGACTTCTACTATGGATCACTCCTGGATGAATGAGGGACTACACCGTCTTGTTACTTCAGTTAAAAAGTAAAAAGTACACTCACACTGTAAATAGTTATCTCTGGTTTCAGTTAAAACAATATTCATCTTAATTGTAGTTATTTTAGCCAGATTAGAATGAAAAAGCCAAAAGTTGGCTGCATATTTCACATGTTTCAAGACATTTCTATGTGTTTTCAAGAGATTTGAAATGTTTTATCCAGTGAATATTTTAATCTTGTTTTCCTTGTCCCACTTCCCTTTGGGAGTGTGTCTGTTCTAGGAGTTCCAGTGTCGAGGCCCCTGGTTGTCAGGACCAGGTCTCTCCCCGCATGGACTCCTGCACTTCTGCTTGTTCCTGCGAAGTCCATTGAGATGACTGGGCTATACAATATATAATAAATACATTGATTTGAATGTTGAAAACACCAGGAAGTAGAGCAAAGTTCTGAGCTGATGACATCACACTGTGGAGACGAGGACATGTGTATGGCCCTGTAAACACAGTTCTAGTCTACTTTTATGGCTAAACTAAAAAACAAAACTGTTGCATTTGAAGAGTTTGGGCCTGATTTATTACATGGTTCCTGTGATGTCACCATTGATGAACAGGAAGTATATTTTAATACTAATACCAAAATGGAATGAAATTTGAAAAATATTAGCAAATCTTACATATATTGATCTTAACTACGTCTTTGTGAAATGAGAGTTCAACTGTCATGGACACTTTAAGTACAGTATTGAGTAAAATACTTGCTACATAGAGGTAAACACTGAAGCAGTCACAAAACTATGGAAGTGTCGGGCTGCAGAGGCACTTCCACCTCTGCCTTCGCCTATAGCTATCCAACATGTAACTACTGATTTATCACACAGAACTGTTGATTTTTGTATTTGAATCTGAAGTGTGACACAAACGAGTTACAACCAACCACGCACTCCTGAAGAACTCAAACATGAAATACAACAAACAGTCTACTACAGATGGCACTGACGCATGAGAGAGCTGTTTGGAAAGAGATTCATTCTGTGTGCGCAGCGCTGGCCACATCATTTCCCTCGTGGATCAACAGGTTGTTTGAGTTTAAACAAGACATATTGCGTTTTGTCTGACCTGAAACCGTTTGATCGAAGAATGAAGTGTATTGACGTTAGGCTGAAAGTGCAGAAGTCATTTCCTCCTGCTTCTTTACAGTGCAGAGCCGGCCTGTGGTATAGGCATGTAGGCGAGTGCTAAGGGTGCACGTATTCACTGAGTTACTACAACAATAGCTGATAAATCAATACGTCCGCAGATTTAAAGATGCATTTCTGTTCTGCTTAATTCTATAGAGTTGCTTGATGTTTCCTAACAGTCTATATCTTAAACATCATATGAGATGTTTGAACAATATGCTTTTCAGGTTCCAGCAGCTACTACTTTAACGGCAAACTTGCGAAACTACAAACAGATGCTTGAATTTGACACATTTCTGTTCTCTGATTGGTCGATTCAAGCAGCAACAAACGCTGAAACTCCAGACCCTAGAGCTGGAGTGAAATGAAATGGAGCAGAGGCACTAGGTGGCGCTAGGCTGGCTAGATTGTATGATGTTTGTGTTTTTTGCTAAATGCAGTCGAGAGAAAAGCACAAACTGACACACACAGAGACGTATGTACGTAGAGCTGGGCGGTATGACCAAAAAATAAATATCACAGTATTTTTCAAAATGATATCGGTGTCACGGTATTTGACATGACTCAGTGTTGATAATAATAATAATTTAGAGAATATTGACTGCAGTAAATTGTCTTAGAATGAGCAGACTAGTATAAACTCAGGTTTGAATAGTCCCACAAAGAGGCGACAGGCAGTGACACTCATATTTGTAATGAGGTGAAGAACTACAGAACGCTTTATTGTGAGTTGCGTGCTGGTCCCATGGCATGCTCCTCCGCCCCAGTCAGCAGTTTGCGAAATAAAAGTCATCGTTGAAGATAAACGACTGTCCTGTGTTTCATGAGATCGCTCTTTAGCTCGGATCACAACAGTAGGACGTGTTTTCTTCCTCTGCTGAGGGTTTAGGCTTTAAACTGTAACGAGCACAAACGTTGTCCTGTCCATGTGTCAGTGACATAGTCTGTAGTGAACAGTCTGCTGTGTCCAAATATCAAAGAAACTTTATGTAAAACTACAAACTCTCTGTTATCTGATCAAATCAAAGTTTGTGTGGAGTGATTTTACTTTGTAATCCCGGACATTCACTTTTTTCCTGTTTGGTGGTTCTGATCTGCCGAGCTTCACTTTGACTCGGGCGGAGAAGAAAAGAGCCTTGCAGCCCAATCTTGCCCCTTTGTCTTAGCCGGTCTTAGCCTTGGTCTTAAGTATTCCTCTGTTGGCCACTAGTGGCTCTCTCCAAGCTCTATACACTGTCAGTATAGAAGGTGTGGCTCCAGCCAGATGTGAGGGGTGCAGTTTTTTTCATTGAACCTGACACATGCTCACTCCTGTGACAAGTGAGCAGCTGCTTTAGGATCACAGGCAAAAGAGAAATGTAGCAGCAGCTTCAGTTTGGAAAAAAACTGTAATAATAGAAATCTATTTGGTGAAAGTCTATGTACTTGACAGACTTTATCAACTTTGTCTAAAAATGTGTCTTTTCTTTTACATAAAGCTTGTTGACTTAATAAAAAAGATAATCAGATGTGAGAGTGAACATGGGTCAGTGTGAATGCTATGGAAAGGCCAAAGAGGCCATCATGTATTTTTTAAACCATTTTTTATGTGTCAACACGTTAAAAAAATGTTGGCCTCATTTTTAGACAAAGTTGATCAAGTCTGTCAAGTAAATAGACTTTCACCAAATAGATTTCTATTATTGCAGTTTTTTTTTTTCAAACTGAAGCTGCTGCTACAGTTCTCTTTTGCCTGTAATCCTAAAGCAGCTGCTCACTTGTCACAGGCGTGAGCATGTGTCAGGTTCAATGAAAAAAACTGCACCCCTCACATCTGGCTGGAGCCACACCTTCTATACTGACAGTGTATAGAGCTTGGAGAGAGCCACTAGTGGCCAACAGAGGAATACTTAAGACCAAGGCTAAGACCGGCTAAGACAAAGGGGCAAGATCGGGCTGTTGATCTGTATTTTGGTCGTACGGCGACGGAGATACAGATACAGAGGATGTGGAACAGTCTTCATTCATTAAAACAGCTGTAGTGGGATCAGCGCGTTGTGCTGCGGCGCAACGTTACACCGCTCTTTGTTCCGGACATCCGCACACACCGGTGTAAAAAAAATTCATATCATAAAAAAAAAAACACAATGGTGTCCAATAATTATTTATTTATCTTTATTTTATTCATTACATACAATGAGATACAGTATGTATCAAATTGACAAACTAAAAATGAATGAAAAGGAGCAGAAAGTAGAGTAATCTTAAAATATCTGCCCCTTTTTCAATTTACAGAAGTTTCCTGTAAAGCAAAACAATTCTATTTACATGATCTTAACATAACACAATTCACAGCAAACAAATACATTCTTTTAACCACAACAAGTATAAATCTGTTTTATATCTTTTCAAAAAGTCAGCTTTTATGTATTTCTTAAATGTCAATATTGTTCCTGATTCTTTGATTTGATTGTCAAGACTGTTCCATAATTGAATTCCTTTTATAGCAATGCTTCGTTCCATCATATTTGTTCTAAATCTGGGTTTATTAAAGATGTCGATTCCTTTTAAATGATAGTGACTTGTTCTTTTTTCAAAGAATTCTTGAATGTTAATAGGTAATGTGTTGCACTTAGCTTTATACATCACTTTGAGGACACTTACATCAGCAATATCATGAACTTTTAACACTCCAAGTTTGACAAATAATGGGTTAGAATGTATGAAAAGGTATATCGCCCAGCCCTACATGTATGTGTGTGAAGCTGCAACGTATGTGTTTTTAAGGGTAATATAAACCACAGTGGCAGTCTAGTGACAGTGGGTGAAAAGAGGGATAGCTGAGGCAATGGGGTCTTGAATCCAGGCGAATAGAAATGCTATGCAAACATACATTTACATATCCACAGATTCTGCTCTTACCCCCTCCCTCTCTCTCCCTCTCTCTGTCTTTTGTTGGCGCGCTGGTCTCAGACAGGCCTTGATTTGAATCGACGACACCAGTTCCCTGCCACGTCTCTGCTCCTGTAATGTAACATCTGTACCCACACCTCAATTACCCGCACCACCTTGTGTTCGGCAGGCAGATTAAACAAAGGCCTGCGCGTCTCCTGGGGCGCGTGGGTGTGAGCGCGGGGTAATCGCTTCAGAGGGCCCCGGGAGCCTGTTAGCGCCTCTACATCACAGGACGTCCTTCTCCGAGTGGATGGGAATGCCGAGCGCGTCCCAGAGGGCTCCCCGCTTTAAACAAACCCGGGAAAAAGTCGGAAATCCTTTTGGCAGTGTGTGATCGAAGAAGAGAGCCCGCAGGAGCTGTTTGAATCAACCGGATGCAACGCCGAGGAAAAGCCCTGTGAGGCAGCAGACGTGTGTGAGAGATGCCAGACCACACATGAGCAGACGCGTCACGTAACGGACGGAAACAGCAGGAGCTCCGCGTGCACATCTACGAGCCGGAATGTGTGCTTTGTGCTCACGGAACGTCACGTACAACAGGACAATTAGTCTGCTTTAGAGAGTATGTCACAGCACGTCAGCCACAAGTCCTAACATACATGCCGTTTTGATGATGTCATGCTGTACAGAGGAGGTCTATTGTGTTTTCTTATGTGCATTTAGTAAAAAACTAGAGCGTCTGTAGGTCTGTAACGTACATTTTGTTTATTGTGAAGCATAAAGTTGACCTAAAGCGGCTTAGAAACAGAAGCACATCTGACTTGATGCTCAAAACTGCAGAACTTGTAAAACTTTACTTTTACAAGCAGCACAATGAAATGAGTTCTTTTAATGTAATGTTAATATTAAAGTGACCTTTTGAAAGCTAAGTTTAAGCTTCAAGTGACTAAAATGGGTAAGTTTAGGCTTGGGGCTGGGTAAGATTTCACCATGTGGCTTCAACCAAAGTTCATGTTTTTTTTTACCTTTTGGCTTTTGGTAACATTATGACGTAAAAAAAAGGTGTGAAATTGTGCTTATTGTACGTTTTTGACATTTCGATGTGTATCCGTTTTCTTCGAAGATTGGACTGTGTTCCAAGTAGTTTCTTGACAATGTAAATACTTTCCCCTTGCAACATCATTTATAGGGATGGGACCAGATCTCGTGCTGCGAGATCTCACGAGATCAAACTATCACGATACTGTGCGCACACATACTGAACTGTCTCATGAGATTTTTCCATGGTCATGAAATTAAGTTTTGTAACTTTGAGCAGCTGTAGTAAATAGATATTTAGTTGAGATAATTAGTCCTAAACATTAAGTTAGTGAGAAAAAAATATATATAAGCGCGGACATCGCGGGAACAGCGCAGTGTTTTTCACTTAAACATCGTTTAAAATAGATCCACAAAGAGGTATTTTAACCTTTATCATCAATAACTATAAAAAGTAGGAAAGTCTCCTCATCTGTGTGTGTCTGGTCCCTGTCAGCAGCAGCAGCAGCGCTGTGAAGCAGGAGAAAGAGGGCGGAGCCTGAGCTACAAACGGGGGAGCGGATCAATTTCAGTCAAAACTCATACAGTTGAAATAATAAAAATCCAAGGTGATACACATAATGAAAGCTAAAGCTAAACTAAAAGAATCTAAACTAACAATAATAAATAATACAAATATGTTTTTTTATTTGCCTTGTTTAAATTCTATATTGAAACAATTAATGCAAATTATTTAAAATCTTGTCCCGTCTCGATCTCGTGAATCCAATCTGTTGCTTGTCTCATCTCGTGAAAATTCTGTCTTGTCCCATTCCTAATCATTTATGAATGTGATCACGTAGTTTACATGTTACAAAGTTTTGATTGGCCAGCCCTGCCCGAGCACACACACAAACCCAAGTCATTTGTGTGTCTGAGGCTGAGCCCGACGTGAGCCTGCACCGCCCACTCACTCACTGATTGTGGCATTTTAATGACAGAAAAAGCTCCTTATGATGTGCCTCGTGTGTTTACAGTGTCTCTGCACCAGAAGTGCTTCCTCCCTACATCTTTCTCCCTCTTGGCCCGGGTCAGCTTTGGGCTCGGGTCCAAACTCTAAACTAGTGTGGAGTGAGGAGAAAGAGAGCAAGTAAAAAAGGAGGATGAAAGCGCACACTTAATGTTACGCACACATTGAGGGACAAAAAGGAAAAAGAGAAAAATGTGCACTTCTAGTTCTGGAGACTCTATACATGTAAACACATGAGACACCCTAGTCTATATTCATAATTAAATATGTAAACACAGTCAAATTTCCTTGTCAAAAACTTGAAATAAAATTACTATAAAGCCAATTTTGTCAAAGCTCCTTGAAAATCCTACTTCAGTCCACATTTTAAAGCTTCACCTTGATCAGGATTTGAGAAAAACTTTTCACCCCGAACGCTGCCATAAAGTGAAGCTGAAACTTCTCTTCTGCTCGTCGTCGTATAAAAAGTGGTTCTTCCTTGATTTGCATCTGACTGTACAACGGAACAGACTATTGTCTTACAAGCGCCGCGCATCAATAATTTCACCATTTGGAGTCCGTACTTCAGTGGAGCCGCTGAATAATGGAGCAACACCGTATTTACCCGGTGGAGCTGATCCCAAATACTTTCCAACTATTTGAGCCGCGCATAAAGGAATCATGAAAGGCCCGGCTCCCTGGTGACCCTTTGCGCTGAGAATGGAACCACAGTCTTAATATCCCACTTCAAATGCTGCCTGTACAAACCAATGCAGCGGCTCATCTCCACTTGACTCACTCGCTGCTCTTTCATTGCTCAGCCTCAGAAGTGTCTCCTCTCTGTTACATGGAAAGTCAAAAGCAAAGTCTTTTCTTCTTCTCTTTTTTAAAAGCGGCACATTCCCTGTGAGCTGCGCAGGCTTCCAATGCTTAGACAATTTAATTGGATAAAAGGAAAAGATTAAAGAGGCCCTGACTGTGTTGCATAAATAATTGATGTGTAATGTATTTGTAGTGGCAGAGAGACGCACTTGTTTGGTGAATGGGGGATGTGAGTGGCACAACGCCTCACATTTGGCTCCGTCTCTCAGTCTTTGTTTTTTCACGCCGTGATGTTGAAGCGGCTTGAAAGGCAGAGAGGGAGCACACTTGCAGCTCAATTTGATCTTACATCGTCAGAAATCAAAGATGGTGCGTGTAAAGAGGAATCGCAAGGAACTTTTTGGTGGGAGACCAAACTTTTCACAGTATCTTACTAAAGAATACAATTCTGCTGGTGCAACCCTTGCAAAGCCCAAAGGCAAAGACAGCAACTGTAGTTCCTATTCAAAACTAATAAAAAATCCACAAACCCACTCGGGAGCCACAACTTAAGTTTGTGTTGGAAGAAAACAGAGGATTTCATGGTTACATCACTAAGTGTGTTTTTAAACTATTAACACAAAGGATATTGTAATAGCTTCAAAGGTTTTGGTTTCCAGGGAACAAGAGGAAAAGGCTGGTCAAAGAGACACAAAGACATGAAACTTGTTCACACTTAATTAAAGCCAGAGCAACAGGTCAAACGCTGGTTCAAAGCTCAGGCTGCACTGGAAGTGTCCACAGGCCTGCGTGTTGAGCACGACTCTTGTGTGGGTTATTGCTGTGTTGTTTCAGAGGCCCTGAGCGGCCCTCGGGACCGCAGAACAATAGCTGTCATAGCTGCATTTCAGTCTGAATGCCTCCGCTCCTCGCCTGCTCTAATCTCATTGCCAGTGTCAGCAGATCGAGAGCAGAGAAGTGCGATGGAGGAGGACGGAGCTGAGGCCAAACGTGCCACAAAGCATTAGCGCTGCTGCGAGGGCCGGAGGGGCTGCTGCTGTGGTGTACATGAAACAGGCCGACCTTGGAGAGAGGAGAGAGAGACACAGAGCGTCTGAACAGGTGAGTGTGTGTGTCAGTGTGTGTGAGGTCAAAAGCCCACTCACAAATGAAAACTAACAACGTGAAGCCGCGAGCCTCAGCTGGGCTCACACGCAGCTGATCCTGCAAGCTTCAGTGGATCTGTCTGAGCGAGGCCCGGAACAGGGGGGAGGGGCCGGGCCGGAGGGGCGGTCACCTCACGTGAACCATCCAGACGAGAGAAAGAGTCTGACAGACTAGAAAGCAGCAGCAGAGGTCAGTGCAGCCTGTGTGTACAGTCACACTGATCCTGAACAATGTGGAGATGGTGACACAGCAGGAAAAGGGTTTATTTAGCTGAAGAAAAGCGCTCTGATAAGCCGCACGGCCCACTCTCTCATACACAGCCTATTGTGTGTGTAATCTGGTGTTTAGCTGTCATGTCCTAATCCACTGTAGGTGGTACAGTGATACACAGGCTTAGGACCGGTTACCCCTGTTGTGTGAGGCTCGCAGGGGTCCATGACCTGCTTCAGAGTCACATATGCACACACACACATGAACACACATGAACACACACCCACATGTTGTGCTTTCATATGTCATGGGGACATTACATTGACATTCATTTCAGTGACTCTTATCCTAACCTTAAAGGGACCTCTTGTGTTTGTTCTATAGATCAGTCATTTACACACACACACAAGACTATTTTGAACCAGACATGCTTTACAATGAATCTGATTTATTTATTTTTGAAATAATCACAGATAGATACAGACAAGTGGGCGGTGGTGATACAAGATTACTCAAACATGCAGGAATCATTCTGAATAAAACTTTGAATAAACTAATGATGAGAGAAGCCGTTGCAACCAGGTTAAAAACCTTACCTATTGTGTACCTATAGACTTTAGGTCCCCTTTAACCTTGGTGACTACTTGCCTAAGCTTAAAGAGGCCTATTATGTAAACTTATTATTTATTTTTTAACTTTGTTACAACAGTGATTTCTCATAATAAAGTTGTATTTGAATTGATTCTTACATGTTTGACTAATCTTGTATAGTCCTGCAGCTGATGCTCCAGTGCTCAGAAAACCCCTGTCTTCACCTACCACCTATCTCCGCCCACTTGTCTGTATTTACCTGTAATTACTCTAAAATTCAGTTTCCAAACATACAGGATTCAAAATGGTCAAGAAGTCACTTTGCAACAACAATAAAAGGTCATTTAAAGTCTGTGGCCTGTTTAAGTTAAATGAAGTTTTGAACAGAAAGTCAATGGACCCGTTTCTATTCTAATCTGTTTTAACTCATTTTTGTGTTTTGTAATGAACAAAATGTGAATTATTGATCTACTTTTGCCATTGTTTCTTCCTAAATATACAGAACATTCACAGTAGGTCTCCTTTAACCTGACCCTGGTGAACTTAAAACCACGTTACCGATCTCATAATGAAGTCTGCTTTTTGTCCCCCTGAGTGTGTGTACAACTTCAGCTCCTCGCACACCCGCCCACACTGGCGCGCACACGCAGAGCCGCAGGACCGTGTCAGACAGTAACTACAGGCGCCGGAGCGTTATCGTCGTGTCAATTGTGTTCGGAGGCAGTCGTTTTCGCCGTCACCTCGGAGCGGGAAGTTCATTTTGTGCCGGCAGCGACGCGCATGTTTCACCAGCGGCCCGTCTATGAACAATCAGCGCCGCCAAAGCATTCTTCTGGTCAATGAAGCAGCAGCGGCGAGGCAGCAGGTTCATCCCAAATCGTAATCTAATCGTAAGAACAAAGGAATAACAATCCCAAAAAAAACAAAAACATTTTTTATAGTTCATTCTATGAATATTAGGGATGGGTAATATGTAGGGTTTACAGAAATAAAGTTGATATATTTTTATATTATTGAATAAGTAAAAAAAAAAAAAAATATATATATATATATATATATATATATATATATATATATATATATATATATATATATAATATATATATATAAAACAACAAACCTTTAACTCAGTATGTGTATATTAAAGGTGCACTGTGCAAGTGTCAAAGTTTAAGACAAGAGCACCATCTTTGGTGTTTAGTGGACTGCACGGTTCCTTCTGACTCAACTGAAGACCAATCTTACGACTTCAAAATCTCTTGTTGAGACGTTAGTTTCTGCAGAATGTTTTCTCAAGGAAGAAAACAAGTTATTACTATGAAAATGTAGATGTTGACTATTTGTTATTTTTGACTGACTGACGAGTCTGCAAACTCCAAAAGTTCGACATGGAAAGTTCGATTAGAGACTTTGGTCTCTAATTGTGTCTGTCTACCTTCTAAACCAGGGATGTCCAAACTAGTTTCACAGTGGGCCGCATTTTGAAACTTATATGAAGTGGAGGGCCATTAATGCATGGCTGTGATGTGAATCATTCAAAATGTAGCATTTTAATGAACCACCACTCTTACACCAATGTTTAATGTCTTATTAGGTTTATATTATATCAACATTTTTGTTGTTTTCACTCTGATAGAAGAATTGCTCAAATTTGACATTAAAAACGATCCTTTTTGTAATTTAGGCCAATAAAGCAGGAAGTCTAGGGGCCAAAAAAATGTGTCCAAGAGCCACAGTTTGGCCTGTTCTAATCTGTATATTCACCAGATGAGCGTCCCATTGATCTCCAGCACAGTTCAGAGATTCTCCATTTCTCAAAAGCATGTCTGAGTTCCTTGTAGCAGGTCTGTTATGAGTCGTGTTCTATGCGTTGTTACAGTAGATGGCTGTATTTACTCGGTATTGATACAACTGTTTATTTGATTTGATTTAAAGTCAATGTACAACATTCGTCTGATGTAAAACAGCAAAACAAACACCAATAATTCTAATAGTACAGCCACTGCTGCCCAACCACTCACATTTATGAGTCTGTCTGCGCAGATAGAGTCAACCTCAGGAAGTTTACACAACATCACGGCGAACATTCAGGCAAGAGCAAACCAACAGTATTTAGATATGTCACATGCATGCATTTATGGTAAATGTCACATTATGATTTTTCATTCAGACAATTTGATTGGATGAAACGTGTCACAAACTTGTGGTAAAGTGACATGTTAGACAACGAGAATGAAGAAAAACTGTGGTTATAATAATTGTGAAAATTCTCAAGCTGAGCACAGTTCTAACTTCATCCTTCAGCAGACAAAAACCCAGGCTCACTTTAGTTTAGATTTATTCACTTCATCTGTCCGAGTGTTCACTAAAACAACCGTCACATCTCTGTATTTCTTTTTTAATTACATTGCATTTGTGCGCTCGTATAAATCCACACATTGGCAGCTTCAGATCTCCTTTATCCGATTCTTCCGTGTCTCCGCGCGAGGTATTTCAGTAAACGTCTGTCTTTTCGCTCATTTCTTGTTTTTAAGGAATTGCTTATTTATGAGCCGGGGTTTCTTTGCGGCGAAGAATTGAATTAGCTCCATTTGAGAGGCGCCGTGTTTGTAGTTGGAGGGCTTCTTTTTTCCACGTTAAACGGAAAAACCTTTGCACTCTAAACGTTGCGGTGGCGGAGGTGCGTGGCCGAAGGCGGTGGGGCGGAGGTGGGACTGGTGGAGCGGGTTCGCGGATGGTGGGTGGGAGGATTCTGACATGCATCCCACTTGTTATGACATGTACAGGCGCATCTGAAAGCCGACTCCTGAGAGCTTCCTTAGGGCGACCTCGCTAATATGCAAATCCTTTTCTTTTTTTTTTTTCCAGAGCGGTATCTAAGACAAAAGCACAAAGCTGCGCGTCTATTATTACATTAACTTCACGGAGGAAATAAGAAAGAGAGAGATGAAGTTTGTTCTGACCCACTTACCTTAGCTGATCTAAGTGAGAGACTGGCACAGGCTGGGGAGGAGAAGTGCTTTTATATCCTGCCCGACGAGAAAAAACATGATATATTGTTGGAAATGTCTTCAGCTTTGGGTAGCTCTTAATAATAACACAGCTCGTTAGTTAATAGGTAGTTATAGTGGCAAGTAGAGGTACTGCACTGGTACATAATATGACAGTATGTCTGTGAAAGAGACCTCATGTGTTCAAACTGCCTTCTCTCATTATTAGTTTACTCAAAGTTTTATCAGGAATGATTCCTGTATATGTTTGAATAATCTTTTATTGTGCTGCAGCTCAGAAAAACCCAGTCCTCACCTACCACCTACTGATGAACTTTATATACTAAGAAGTAAGTAAGTAATCTTTATTTGTACAGCACATATCACAGACACAGAGTCACAAAGCGCTTCACAGAGTGATGAACCCCTCCCCTCCCCACTCAGTGACAGTAAACTGCCCTGGGGCAGCTCCGCAGAGGAGATTCGTCTAAACACCTGGCGCCTCAACCTCCGACCACCACCAAGTGTTCCCCAACATGCATGTTATTGGTTGGTGGGGAAACCAGAGTGCCCAGAGGAAACCACCCAGACACGAGGAGGAACATGCAAACTCCACACAGACAGGCCTGAGCCGTGCGGGAATCGAACCTGCGACCTTCTTGCTGTGAGGCCAGAGCGCTAACCGATCTGCCACAATCATTATGATCTCAATCTCTCTTTTTCCTCCTTTTTTCTCCTCATTCTGCGTATCAAACACGCACTGTCCTTTCTCTCGCTGTATTTTTGGCCACTTCAAACAGTCGCATCTTGTCTTGAGAAGTAAAGACAACACTAAAGCAGATTAACGCAAACTCGAAAGTCAAGTCAGGCCCCGGCAGAGTTCGAGCTTGAGTTTCATCATGTGTAGAAGTCAACTCAGAGATACTGTATACGGTACGCACTAGTTTAGTACTACGGAGACCAGTCTTGGTCTTGTGACCGGTCTTGAGGTCTTGGTTTCGTCTCAGTACATTTGGACTAGGTCTTGTTTTGGTCTCGAGGTGCCTGCACTTGCTCTTGTCTTGGGCTCAGTTTTTTTCCTTGGACTCTGTCCGGTTTGATCTTCTAATCAAAAATAAACTGCAGATGAGTATCCTATGAGTGACATGGTGGCTGCCCGGGGCCTTTCTATGTGAAGTTTGCATGTTCTCCCCGTGTCTGCGTAGGTTTCCTCCGGGTACTCCGGTTTCCTCCTACAACTAAAAACATGTCCAATGTGCCCCCCTCTCCCCTCCCCAGGACTACAGATGGAAATTAGCTGTCCGCCTTTGTGCTTAATGCAAAATTGTACGTATATTGTCCTTAATAAACATTCCTTTACTGATCCCCAGAACAGTTCACAGATTCCTCTCTTTCTCAAAAGTACAAGTGCTACTTGACTCTGTGTCAGTCGGCCTCACGCTTTGCTCTTTTAGCAGCACATGTTATGATCCTTCTTCTTTTTGTTTTGTGTGGAGTTCTAGACCAGATTTGGGACGCTAGGCTTAAAAACAATTATCAAACAATCAATTTACAACATTCTCCTGATGTGTAACAGAAAAGCAAAGGGAATCGGCCCGAGTCACTCACATTCAAGAGGCAGCCTGTGTTTGTAGCGACAGTCTTACATCAATGCACACATCCAGGCCATAGCAATGGTTTGTAATTTGAAACATCGCAACTTTAAAATAGTCAAACCTTTTCTCTGGACGTAACATGAATCTCTTTACAGTCTACACGCGTCTCTGCATCTCCAGCCCGAGAAACAACTCGGAACATTTTGTCATGGTTTCTGTCAAGTCAAAACCAGGACAGTGAATAATTGAACAGGATGAGTTGTTTTTGCATTATTCACATTAACAAGCATGATACTTACTGGAGCGCCTGTTTCTTTAAAGTCCAAACGACAAGATAAGGCTCTATTCTTGTCCTGGCTGACGTCGTATAGAATAATACAGATACGCCACGTGAAAGTTTAATACCTAATCAATATTTATACTCTGAGATTTCCCTTCGAGATTCTCCGGCTGTGGCATAAATGTTTCCGTAATGTCGCTATCAGAAATGATCAGAAATAAGCTACTGTACTTAGGGCTGTTGGGAAAAGCCTGGGATGGTCTTTGTTTTCTGAAGGAGTTGAGTAGAAAGAAGCTTTTTTTTTTTTTTTGCTCTAAATGTCGGCTGCAAGTGGCCTCATAATTTATAAGACACCTCGCATGAAAGCTTTATGAGAGATCTTGGAAGAGAGACAAAATGGCGAAGTGTAGAAAGAGGAGTTCCAGTAACAGTCCGGGGCTGGAGGAACCGAGGTAAATGGGTCAAAAACTAACTTCTCAAGTCGATTGAACATTTCTTCATCAACTTAAAGAGAATATGTTGTAAAATCCACTTTCTTGAGCTTTTTATGCCATGTTCTAACAGTGTTCTCTCATCATTAGTGTAGTTGGTATTGTATTGGAATGTTGGAGTAATTTGTATTGTCCTGCCAGCTGATTTAAGGTGCTCAGAAAAGTCCTGTTTTCAATTCATCAAAGTTAGTGGCATTTGATTTGCTGACAGTGATACACTGACTGCATTACATAAATGTGATGTAGAATAAAAAGAATAAATGCAAAAAAAAAAAAAAAAAAAAAAAAAAAACACTAATGTTTGAAATATATTATTAATTAAAATTTTTTTTAAAACATCTTTGTCTCTTTAATGATTGCTTTCATAATTTCAATAGACTTACAATGAAGGATCAATTACTAACTAATAATATATTAGGGCCTATATCAGACATCACCCACACCTTTAGTTTTCCCAGCAGGTTCACGTGACCTCCTGCACGCGTCTCTGTTTTTCGTTTTAGTTTAAGGTCAGAGTTTGTCCAATCAAGCATATATACTGGTTTATTTTTACCGTGAGCCTTGTGACACTCTCTGGAGCCCTTAGTGTAAAGGATTTACTTTGTTTCTTTACCTTGACTTCAAACAAACAAACAATTGCATTGGAAGATGCTGGATCATGATGAATGCGTTAGCGCTTTTAGCAGCAACTTTTCATTGGCATCATTTGCATATTGGGACACTCATTCCACCTGCACAAGCTCTGGTCATCTTAGAAAATCCCCCCACTTTAATTCATTGGATGAACCATTTGATTTCAAGTAAATCAAATGGTTCAATGCTAAAAGAAACATGCAATAAAATGTGCATTTTTAGAGTGATGAAAACAATTATAAATGTGACAAAATGGACCGAAAGTCTTCTGCAGACTAAATAAGTTTTGACCTGATTTTAAGCCTGATGTTTCCTCTACTTCGAGAAGGCGTGGCAAGAGTAAGGATTAGTTTCTCTCCTTCTGTCTGTGCGTCACTGTGACTCTGTTAGGACTGTTTGTCAGGAGCATCATGGTGAGGTTCAGCTGCTGCACGAGCGAGGACCTTTACACAGAAGCATCTGGTGCTTCTGCCTTGTGATGACGTCTCTTCAAATGTCAAATAAAAAAGAAATTGCCTCAACATACAGTATGTAAATAAATGTAACTCTTGTGCTCGTAGTCAAGTGCAGGATTCTTTTTTACGATCATTCCACACTGTGTCATCTCCAACTCACTTGCACCTTAAATGATGTGAGAAGAACCTTTACTAGACTGTAAAACATGACTTTTACACTGCTATGTGATGAACAGCTCCTTTATAAACCTGCTTTAATCCACTGGGTTTCATCATGTTGCAGTTTGACTTTTATAAAAGAAAAACACTCCGATCACGTGACACACACACTGTTCTCCGCTCGCTGCTGCTGCTCCACAAGTCTGTCAAGTCTCTGTTCTTCTGACACACGATGCCACTGTCAGACTAATCATCCTGGAAGCATTCTCATATCTGTGGCCTCTTCTGTTTATGACGCAAAAGATCTTAAACAGTCGGCTTAAGTCACTAAAAGAAATGTGTGAAATTACCTTTTTAGAGATTCCATGACAAAGTGCAACGCTGCAGAAAACACTGGTCCGTACCCACTAGAATGCGATCTTTAACTTTGCAAAACGTTACTAGAAAAAACCAACACGACTCATTAACTAGAAAGTGCAGAACTTGGCAGGTTTACAGCGCTACTTGACAGAAACGTAGCGACGACAGAATATTCTAAGTTGCTCTCATGATGAAAATGCCAAGCAGCGCGTGTGTAAGGAGCGAGCCGTGTCTTATTAGATTTCCCCAACACAGTACACCTACGCGCAGACCTAAGTGGATTACACATGACGGATGATGACATTTGGAGAATAGGCTCTTTCAGATGACTCCAATCTGATGCGGAGCTCTAAATCAGGAGTAATCAGCCGCGTTTTCAAAAAGGAGGCCTCAATCACACGCGGCACGTCTTTGGCTCCAGAAGTGGCTTTCTTTCCCGAGAAAAGCCCGGCTCTTTTGTGAAGGAGCATTTTCAGGTTTTCTTTACTTGGGGGATTTGGCAGGATGTGACAGTCATCGAAGGCCCCAGATGTCATTCTTGTGTGCTTAAAACAACTGTGTGGAAGTCGGAGGGTTTAGGAGACTGGTCAAAGAGAAACAGCAGTTTACTGATGTAAATGTGAAAAATTCATAGGGACTTCACAGTAAATTAAGTCATCATTATCCTTAAAGTGAAGCTCAACCCTAAAACAACCTATATGTCTGTTTAACTGTGTATTTGGTGTTTAAATAACAGTGGTATTGTTCTGAGTCATGTTTTAGCAGTTTTAGTGCAACTGTGCAACATAAGAAGTTTCACAAACTGACTCTTTCTCATGGCCAAGGCTCATGTCAGCTCCAGACTCTGTGTGACATCACTGTGTATTGTGTATTGTCCACCTAAAACTGAGCACTAGTTACACACACTGCTGCTCTGCTCTGAGCTCCTCTTTTTACATTTGACCAATAGGTTTCATGAGTTTGAGATGTGTTTGTATTTGAAATGTGTTTGTGGGACGAGTTAGAGGTGAGCTTCACTTTAAGGCTTTACTAAACATTTGGACAGTTAGGAAAAAACAAAAACAAAAAAACTTCATATTTGTAAATGATGATATCACACTAGAGAGTTGCCAAGCAACGATTGTAAAAAAAAAAAAAACTGGTCCAAAACTGCCAATGTAACAGGCCTTTTTACGAGACATAAAAACAGTGCTTCTCAGCCTTTCTCAGTGGAGACCCTCAAAATAACAATCATAGGTTTTCATGACCCCCAAACATAACTTATACCAATAAGTTTTCAGGGGGGCGCAGGGACCAGTGCCGATAAATGCACTTTAAAATACCAGTGGAAGCAGGAAAAAGACAGAGAACACCTCCACGATGACAACAAGCGGAGCTGCAACATGCACAGGATCCTGTCAAAAGAAAGACAAAAGCACCACGTACTTAATTGTGGTTAGCTATTTTGTCGGCATTACGCGGTGCATGAATGAAAGTGCCCCGCTCTGCCGCTGCTGCGCCCTTTTTTCTCCCTCTCTCTCATAAACAGTCTCTCTGTTAGTTATTTCAGGGTCTGCTGACAGCGGGACAGAGACGAGTCTGAGCTCTGTCTGAGTTTTTAAATCGTCTAAAAAGACCCAGAAATCACAGAGATACGGCCTGTTAAAGACTTCAAACCGATAAGACCTCATTAAATATGCTTGCAGAGAATCAGTCTCGATCAGCGGCGATGCACGAATTTGTACACACGTGTTTGTGATGTTTACTTTGAAAACGTTAAAAATGGGATTGTTTCACTTCCCACAGTGTATTTAGTGCTCACTGAGCTGGTTTAAACTATTCCAGAACTGGACCAGGTTTTCATAAGGACTAAAAATGTTAGTTACCAATGTAACTGTAGTTCTATGAGTAGCTTAAGTTAAAAAAATTAGCTTGGTTTTATACATTTCTGAAGCTTAAACAAGATGAAATAACATTCTGCCTACAAAATATCAAAACTGATGAACACTGGTAATATTATTATGTAAAACTGAGTTTATTCATTGAACTACAAATTAGACATTTTAATATAATTTGGTGTTAAAATTATGCATCTAAACCTAAATATCACAGATCAATATTTCTGTACTTTTGCAGACGGGGTAGGGGCTGGATCATTTTTTTTTCCATTCTAAGGGAGGCATGGCAAAAAAGTGATAATGTAGTCTGTTAGAGCCACTAAATACCACCACAGACCCACCTTTTTAACAGTGGATTTGTTCTGATTTACTGGTTTATTTCTGTGTTGGTACTTTTTTCAAACATTATGTCTTTTATTGTATTATTGTGTGTATTATACAACTACAGTGTGTATCTAAATCAGTGGCTAAATGAGCAAAACTGATTGATTCTGGCCTTTCGAGTCGATCACTCATCATATACGTTTTGTTGGAAAGTATAAAGGTTATAATTTACAACTAGAAAAGTCAGTTACCCAAACTTTAATCTCACAGCTCTACTATGGTTCTATGGTTAAGTTTTAGGAGAAAAGCCCATTTCTCCTCGTCCTGCTACTTAATGTATGTAAAACACTATATTGCCGCTAATAGAAAGTTGCCCCTGACATTCCAGAAGCCAGGGGTTTAACATTAATTCAAGTGAATGAAGCCTCAGAGGAGCTCAGGAGCAGATATGGATGTTTGAGATTAGAAGCTCATCAAAGACATTAGTGGCACCGATAAAAAAGTTAGCTATAGGAAGACAATGATCCTGTCCAAGCACTTTGATAAATCTGGTTAATGACTAGCCCTAGGGTTTAATCCGCTCGACCTCTCCTCGCAAAATAACACAGCGGATTCTTAGTAATTAAAACATGCTCGTGTGCTGGGACTTTTGGGATTTCATCGAGAAGAAGAAGAGAAAAAAAAACGCAAACATGTCTTGGGTGAGTTTGTGGACAGTGCGGCGCGGGGGAGGACTAGCCTAGCACCGCTCAACCCTTTGCTAATGAGTCCCTCCAGTCACCTCAGCGTCTCTGGGCTTTAGTTCAGCTGTCGTCTCTCCCCCTACGCCGACTTTTCCCACCGTCTTGTTCCTGTTCTGCAGCGCCGGACACACGCGCGCACACACGCCGGCTACCTCAGCTCACATATGACCCATTTATCGGCTCTCGTGTCCCTGTTTCGCAGCCTTTAGCCAGCGAGCGTGATGCTAGCGTGCGGCGGGTGCGTGCCAGGCCGGCGTCACATCCACACGGGGCAAATTTAGGGCACGGGCCGCGCTGGGTGAAGGATGACTGCGCTTGTGTTTGGGACGACTGGCTGGGCTGATTCTGCGGCACCACATGGTCTTTGGTTGTAGTGAGAGTTCATGTTTTTTGTTGGAAAATATAATCTCCTTAAAATAAAAGACAGTTATGATGCTTTTATTTGCGTTTTTCCAGCTCTTCAAAGCTTCTGAAGTGAAAGTGTAGAAAAACAGATATTCCAGAGTAAGATAGAGCGTGCAACATGTTCTCATGGCTTGTGTGTTTATACAAATTACGTGTCATGACGACGCTTCTGTCTTTTTTGAGTGTTTTTTACACGGTCAATTTTTTGGCGAGTATATACACAAACTTGGTTGAGGACAAATAGGTTTTATTTGGGGTTAAACGGGTTAAGTTTAGGTCTGAAGTTACACAATTGGGTTACAGTGGGTTAGGGTTAGTTTAGGTCTGCGCCTCAGAGTTTGTTAAGGTTAGGATTAGGATTGTGTTAGTCTTCATAATAATAACACATCTTTATATCCACCATAGAAAAAACTGGGAGAGAAACGCGTGAAATACACAGCAAAAAATAGAAATGTTTTGATGTTTAGAATTGACATGCTTATCTGTGAGAACAGACTAGAGCGTGACATTGAGGGGGGGGGGGGGGGTGGGGACATTGACATTCCCTCCCCCTGTGTCATGAGCTTTGGGTAATGACCAAAAGGACATGATCACAAATTCTAGCAGTTACAATGAGTTTTCTCCGCAGAGTGGCTGAGCGTTCCTTTACAAACGGCTGAGGAGCTCAGTAACACGGGAGGAACTCGGAGTAGAGTCGCTGCTCCTCCACATTAAGAGGAGCCAGCTGAGGTGGCTCGAGCATCTGTTCCGGATGCCTCCTGGACAAAGCCACACTGGTGAGGTGTTTTAAGTCATGTCCCACTGGGAGGAGACTTAGACAGACCCAGGACACGATGTTTGGCCTGAGAACGACTCCACCAGAAGAGCTGGAGGAGGTGTGTGTGGAGGAAAGTTTGGGAATCCCTGCTCAGACTGCTGCCTCCGCGACCCGACTCCGGATAAAGCAGAGAAAATGGATGGACAAATATAATTTAGAATACTGGATGCTTAGATATAACGTCTAAAAATACCATTACTACCTCCAGGACCCAGAGGAGGTCACATGAGCGGCAAATACTCTTGTCTTTATCACACAGCACAGTCAGCTCTGTATTCAGCAGCTTCTGGAGGCCGGCTTTCTTTTCAAACAGTTTACAGGTAAAACATCTTCAACTAAAAACATAGTTGAGTAAGTCTAGAGCAGATATTTGATTTTTAACATGAAGAAAACCACAATGCTAGAGAACAGTCGCAGAAAGCCAGAGGTAAGAAGAACGAAGTCTTTCTTGAGCTAAAGTGTCAGGGGAAGTCAAACTACTGGATTTGTTCATGTTTGGAGGGTTCAGTATAATCTCTGCTCATGAAAGAGACTGAATCTATAGAATCTGCATCAGAAAGTAGAAACACCTGGAACACAGCTTTTGTTGGTTTAAAGATGAAGTAGACACTCGTCTCATTGTTTTAATCATGTAAACCTACGATTTCATTGCAGTGGCTCTTATTCTTTCACCCAAAAGTAGAACAGAGGAAAACAACACCGACATGAGGTTTGATTTAGTCCATTTAGTCAAAATCGCTTAATTCTGATGAAAACAAGAAATATAAAAGCATATAAAAAGGCAGCGTATAACATTTTTTTTAACTGAAGAAGAACTTGTAGTAGGCTGTAGTCAACCAAAATTTGTCGCTAAAGCCATGTCCATCGACGATTAGTGACTAAAAAGGGCTGGTAAAGCTTGAAGTAAAAAAAATATAGTTGATTGACAATTTATTGACGCAAAAAGCAAAAGTGCAATGGGTTATGCAAAACAAATTTCGAATATGACACAGTGTGTTATATCAAAAAGCAGAGTTAGATTCTGGGCCCGAGCCCGTGCAGGCCCGAACAACTAGGCTACGTGAGAAATGTGGGCCGGGCCGGGGTTCGGGCCAAGACGCAGAGCCGTACTGAACACGTGCGCTTCGCGGATGATTGACAGCCGCGTCAGAACACAGCACAAAACCACGGCAGTGATAAAAAAAAAGTCAGTGTTTAAGTGGCCAACTATACGGCGCGAGAGTGAGGAGAGAGAGAGAAGACTTGAGAATAAGCGCGGAGCAGGTAAAAGTGAAAGGAGAACGAAAGACGGGGAAGGCACGTTACGCGCGCGGGAGAAAAGAAGGAACAGGAGAGAGGGAGAGAGAGAGAGAGAGAGAGAGAGAGAAAAGACTTGTGAATAAGCGCGGAGCAGGTAAAAGTGAAAGGAGAACGAAAGACGGGGAAGCACGTTACGCGCGCGGGAGAAAAGAAGGGAGGGAGGGAGGGAGGGAGAGAGAGCAATGTGCGGTGGAGGAAGCGGCGAGACACACTTACATTAAACACGTTGGACATCATAAGAAGCTTTTTCTGTCATTAAATCCACAGTTCAGTGAGTGGGCGGGTGGGCTCTCTTCGGCTCAGGCTTAGGCACAGTTCCGGTCGGGTTCGGAACGACGTGCGGGGCTCGGGCTGGGTCGACTAATACAAATTTTGGTCGACTAAGCCCATCGACGATAACGACTAACGACTAAGAACTACAGCCCTAACTTGTAGTCTTATTGATGTCATGGTTATGTTGCTTTTTATGGAGCTGTGATTATTACAGAGGAGGAGCGTCAAAGCCAGAACAGGACTGGCACTGAAAGACTTACAATCGTCTGAATATCGTGACAAAGATACAACAAAAATACCACATTTTTCTCCAAATCACCCAGCCCTATCAACTCCAATTGAATGTTCGATCGGATTCAGCCCTTGCGGGGCACCAGAGCATTCTTTCCCGGCATTTCAAAAGCGCTGCACTTTGCTTAAGCCAGCAGATCTGTTTGACCCGTGTCTAGTGTGAACCAATTAAGGTCTTTATCCAGCGCCGGAGCCCAATCTCTCTTAATACCGCTTAAATACAAGTCCCACAGCTCAAATACACCTCCACACGCCGTCATGGTGCGCGCTTCCATTAAGTGATGATAGGCGGCCCACTGCTCCGGCCCATTCAAAGCACTGACACTGCTATCTAATGGGCATAAGAACTAATTCCAGGGCAAAGGAGATTAAAAGACTGCAGAGGAGAGAGAGAGAGAGAGAGAGAGCGGCAATCCTATTCCACAAAACACTATTCAGATGTGGGAAAAACCTTGGCTCGCGTCGCTTTCTCTTCAAATAAAAAAAAACAAAATGTGGAGTGTTTTTGGGAGGAGAATGAGAGCGTGTAGAGGCAGACAATCAGAATGTGGATGTGCGCCGTCCAAAGGCTGCGCTGTGCTTTCATCGCGTTGATGTTCTGTCGTCTTCACTCGACTGGTGTTACAAATGTGCAGCCGTGGAAGGATTAGGACAACTGTGAGGCGTAATAATAAGAATACTGATGTCTATAAGGTTGGGACCGTAGATTGTTTTGTAGTATACAGCTAGTGTTGGGTAGAATACTTTGAAAATGTATTCCGTTACAAATACTGAATACTTGGTCTGAAAAGTATTTTGTATTGTATTCAGTTACCTGGCAAAGGTTCTGTATTCTGGATACTTGGAATACTTTTTATATTGAAATGCAAATTAGGTGTTAATTTTAACCTGAAATTACAATGTTTTAGTGTTTCTTTTTAGTTCTTAGTTGTACTAAGTAGCTTGTTTCCACTGTTTGTGTCCATGTGCGCCAGCTCTTTCTGCAGGTCGGGTGCATTGCCCGTGTTGATAAACAAACAATTTTTCTATATTTACCCAAAAACAAAATTAAGCAGAAATTAGCTTCTGTTTTTCTTTTGTTTGGAAAAAAGTTCTCACTTCTGATCAGAGCCTGTTAGTCCCAGAAGCTAAAACTACAGAAAGACAGTTTCACAAAGACTCCAGACATTTGCTCTAAAGCAGGGGTGTAGCACCAAATTGTGGTCCCCAGGTACAATTTTTGTCTATGGGCCCCTTTTGCATAATCTGTTTAATATTTTAGTCCACTCACATTATTTTTCTATTTGTTTAGGTTTTATTTCCTTTTTGAATTATCCTATTGACCCTATTTTGTCCCGCCCACTTGGCTTGGAAATGCACTTCCTGTTTAGCTCTGTTAAGGTAGCTAATGTGTTTGTTTGTCTGTCTTGTGGGGCAATTCTAATTTAATATAATGACAGTTAAAATAAACCCATCGACTGAAATCTACAGGCTAAATGCCGCTAAACAGGAAGTGCATGTCCTAGAAAAGTAGGCGGGACAAAATAGGTTGCCTGGAGAATCCAGCCTCACCGCTGTACCAGCGGATGAGTCTGGTCGCCCCCCGAGTCAACTGAATTTCTAGGGCGGAACAAAGCTCACCTAACAGACAGCGGAGGGAACCAATCAGAGAAGAGCATAAAGACTTCTAGTGCCGTAAGCTGTTGGGATTTCTCTCGCTGTCATTTGCCGGCTCGAGCCGGCTGCACCCCTTGACCATCTTGAACACGACTATTGACGCGATGTCTTTTTGGTCATTTAAAACGGCATTTACCGGTGAATGGAACAAACTCTCGGTTTTCCGGTGCGCCATGTTGTTTATCCTTCCGCCGCGCTGCCTAGATCCATGCGCGCTGCGCACAGCAGGGACGTTGTTTAGCAAAAACCACGTGACTGAAATAAACGATTTTCATTGCATGGTACGATCTGGATTTCAAAGGAAACGCCCTTGAAGGGGAGGGCGACCAGACTGACATTTTCTCTGTGTAAAAATACAGAGAAATGTCATTCTGGATCCCAGGCAACAAAATAGGGTCAATACAGTCTATTGATTTAATCTATACATTCCACACATTATTAGTGTTGCTATTAGGGTTTTGCAGGCTTCAGCAGATCAAATTGAATTATTTGTAATGCTAACTTTCAAGATTTTTACTGCCATAACTGACATTTATGTGTTTTTTTGGGGTCAAAACTGTTGGGTTGGAACCAAAATGTTTTAAAGCCACTGTTTCACATTTTAGCTAACTTGTTTAAAGTCAACTTGCCAAAACATATTCCAAAAATGTTAGGTATGTGTACTGACAATATTCGAGTTTGTGTCAAACCCTGGTTTTTGTTCAATAAAATCTGCAATCTCTTGCTTATAATATTATAATTTCTAGCTGTTAAACTTGCTGTAACAAAAATGAGATACTTTTGGGGCCCTTTCCTGCTCTGGGCCCTGAGGAAACTAGCACCATTTACCCCCCCAGTCCGACACCCCTGCTCCAAAGGATCAAAAACAGTTTTAGTTTGAATTTTTACCAATTTTAGTCAGACGTGTGAAAGAAAAAAGGCCGGAATGAGACTGCAAAACACTAAAATGTCGCTGTTGTTTGGTCATTTTAATCATAGTTAACTGCTGCTGTGTTTTTTGATCCTGTGACATCACCAATCACGCGAACACGGCGGTAAATTGTGTCATTGTCTGAAGTGTGTGGAAGAATGTTGGCAGAGTCGTAGTTTAGTGAGCGCCGCTGCTCTCTCAACTTTCCCAACACGCCATTTTTAGCCCCCGCGCCAATCTACACTTGTTACACGTTCTCGGCACCTTCCGGAATTCTTTTGGCGTGAACAGATGTGTTTCTAGTGATGTCGCCGGGAATGATGGTGTTTACTAAACTGCTGCAGAGATTTAAGGAAAAAAAAAACATCCGTGAGTTTGAACGTGGATCTTATTGTTATTGACGTGTGAATGGGAGGATAATTTTAGCCGCTTTAGCGTGTCTCACCTCCGAGTGCGACGTTGTAAAGAGGCTGTTTCGTTTTTTCACACACGCAAATGGGTCATTCTACACAATCTGTGCCTTTGTCAACCCGGAGACGTAAAAAAACATTCACAGCAAACTTTAAGATGTGGAGTGTTCTGAATCATTTCTCTTATTTCTATCACATATGTATAGTTCCACTTAAAATCTTGAGCCAAAATGGAAATAACATTAGATTTTCTTAATCTTTATCAACATTTTATATCATGAAACTGAAACTATTGACTTTGAGCAATGGAATGGATTTTAATACTAAACCAGGACTAGACCAGGACTAAACCAGGACTAGACCAGGACTAGACTAGACCAGGACTAAACTGGCTAAACAGGATTAAACAAGACTATAAATGCACTAGACTAGGACTAAACCAGGACTAAACCAGACCTAAACCAGGACTAAACCAGGACTAGACCAGGACTAGACCAGGACTAGACCAGGACTAGACCAGGACTAGACAAAGATTAAAGATGGATTAAACTAGGACTAGACCAGGACTAAAACTGGGCTAAACAGGGTTTAAAACAAGACTATAAATGCACTAGACTAGGACTAAAGCTGGACTAAACCAGGACTGTCAGGACTAAACCAGGACTATCAGGACTGTCAGAACTTAAACTAAACTAAACCTGGACAAAAACAGAACTAGACAAGGAGTAAACCAGGACTAAACCAGGACTAAACCAGGACTAGACCAGAACTAGACAAATATTAAAAGTGGATTAAACTAGGACCAGACCAGGACTAAATTGGGCTAAACAGGGATTAAAACAAGACTATAAATGCACTAGACTAGGACTAAAGCTGGACTAAACCAGGACTATCAGACTGTCAGAACTTAAACTAAACTAAACCTGGACAAATGCAGGACAAGGAGTAAACCAGGACTAAACCAGGACTAAACCAGGACTAGACAAAGATTAAAACTGGATTAAACTAGGACTAGACCAGGACTAAAACTGAGCTAAACAAGGAATAAACCAAGACTATAAATGCACTAGACTAGGACTAAAGCTGGACTAAACCAGGTTTATCAGGACTAAAGCTGGACTAAACCAGGTTTATCAGGACTACAACTGGACTAAATCAGGACTATCAGGACTTAGACTAAACTAAAACAGGACTAAACCTGGGCTAAACAGGGACTAAACCAAGACAATAAATGCACTAGACTAGGACTAAAGCTGGACTAAACCAGGTTTATCAGGACTACAACTGGACTAAATCAGGACTATCAGGACTTAGACTAAAACTAAAACAGGACTAAACCTGGGCTAAACAGGACTAAACCAAGACAATAATGCACTAGACTAGGACTAAAGCTGCTGGACTAAACCAGGTTTATCAGGACTACAACTGGACTAAACCAGACTATCAGGACTACACCTGGACTAAACCAGGACTATCAGGACTTAGACTAAACTAAAACAGGACTAAACCTGGACAAAAACAGAACTAGACAAGGAGTAAAGTAGGGGTGTGAATCTTTGAGTGTCAGGTGATTCGATTCCGATTCTTGGATCACGATTCGATTCTAAAACGATTCTCAGTTTATTTTAAAAGTCATTTTTAATTTTGTTCTTAGGTTTTTATTTGTTTTTTTCTTTATTAAAATCTTGGTAGGGATAATTTACCACCATCTTGCAATTATTACACCTATGTATTTGTCAAAGATAACATTTATCAATGCTTTAGAATTCATTTTGCAGTAAAAGTAATAAATGGGTCACTGGTCCTTTAATGCAGACATGTTGTGACTGTAGTTAGCTGCTCTCCACCGCTAACAACAACAGCACGGGACAAATCATGCAGTACATGGATGTAAAGTAGCGCTAAAATACTCTGAATGTCGATCCACTTCCTCCCTCCTGCCTCACATAAGTCTCCTGCTCTGTTTGTGTGTGTCTGTCCCTCCTGCACGGGGAGAGAAGGAGAGAGAAGGAGAGAGAAAGAGGCTGCCCCAACACAAAGTTGTGTTAAATTGTGGCACAAAGAGTTTGATAGAAGATATTATATGTGTTTAGACTCAGACACAGACTTTTACCAGTTTTCTGCCGATCTAAATCATGTCATGTAGGAGCTGTTTTAGCGCAGCAGATGCAGCATAAACACTGACATAATTTAAAATCAATTTTGGAGAATTTGGAACAATGATCAGTACTAAAACTGGACTAAACCAAGATTAGACGAAGACTAAAACTGGACTAAACCTGGACAAGACCAGGACTAAATCAGGACTAGATCAGGATTAAAGGATGAACGTAGCCAGGACTAAACCAGGACCAAACCAGAACTAAAACTGGACTAAACTAGAACTAGAGCAGGACTTAAACTGAACTAAACCAGGACTAAACCTAGACTAGATCAGGACTAAAGCTGAACTAAACCAGGACTAAACCTAGACTAGATCAGGACTAAAGCTGAACTAAACCAGGACTAAACCTAGACTAGATCAGGACTAAAGCTGAACTAAACCTAGACTAGATCAGGACTAAATCTGAACTAAACCAGGACTAAACCTAGACTAGCTCAGGACTAAAGCTGAACTAAACCAGGACTAGATCAGGACTAAAGCTGAACTAAACCAGGACTAGATCAGGACTAAAGCTGAACTAAACCAGGACTAAACTAGGATGAGCAGTGCTCTGATTGGCTGTGCCTGGGTGGAGTCCATTTCACTTTAATGTCTGTAAAATGATGTTTTCCCAACCCTACCACTTCATGACATCAGGCTTTGTTTCAGTTAGCAATAAAAAAACAGCCGTCTAAACATACGTGTGAAGGAAAGCTGTGTTTTGGATGTGATAATACAAGTCCTGTAATGAGCGCTGATGGACGTATAGATTGGGTATGAGACTTGGGGTTTCTACGGCAACAGGTGCGTGGACTTCATCAGGGTGATTGAGAGGACTGGACTGCACAGCCAGGGTTTGCAGCTATTATAAAACTGGCCTTTATATATTACTCGATAAGGAACGAGCGAAAGGCTTTCTCACTGTGAGAGGAGATTAAAATGCATTTGACTTTTATTCTCCTGTAGTGTCAACCTTTGATTCGTATGGACAAATACCAGGAACAAGTCTGGAATTTAAAACTGTCCATGTAAAACCTCTAGTGCATATGTTCAGTATATGTATTTATATGTATGTTTATATTAGTGATGCACCAATCCAGCTTCTTTTGTTCCGATACTGATTCTGATACTTTGACTTTAAGTATCAGTTGATACCTGATATTAAACGATAGAAGTGTAAGGACTGAAACACCTTATTTTCTGATAAAAGCAGAAGGTATTTAGTCATACAGTGTTATGAAACTATTATTTATAGTGCAAGTCACAACTTAATCTGAATAAAATAGTATTGGCTGAATCAATATCATAGAACCGATACCCGATCCATCAAAAATTTTTCTGGAACAACACTTGCACTGACCTCAATTTTGGATCAGTGCATCCCATGTTTATATGTATGTATGTATGTATGTATGTATGTATGTATGTATGTACAGTATGTATGTATGTATGTATGTATGTATGTATGTACTGTAGTGTCCACTCAATTTCACTCACTCCAGCTCTAGGTCAGGTATCACAGAATTGCAAACGTTCCCAAAAACCAGGACGTATAACTGGCCAATCACCGAACATAGATGAAGCAGTGTGCCGGTCAGAACTAAGGTAGCAAACAATCTAAACGCATTATATACTGCTAAATAAAACAAAAAATCAAAGAGCCTGGATCCCAACACATGGGAATGTGTTGGGGAGGAAGATTGCAGTTGCCGTAGTTTCTGCAGGAGACAGCGGAAGAGCCGACACATGCTTCAAATGCCCCAAAATACATATGTGACCATCATCACAGAGACTGACAAAGACATTTAACAAGATACAAATATGACTTAGTTTTGCTTTAAAATGTGATCTTTGAATTAAAATGTTCACTTCACTGAAATGATCACCAACAAGTTCAGGCTGGACTACAAAACAACCAATAACAGCGATTAGCTAAAGCAAAAAAGAAAGCCAAAATTCTGTTTGGTCCAGTCTGTTCACTACCATTGAGTAAACAGACGTCAGAGTGTTTCCACTAAGTCGAATGAAACCAGCTCAGGCATCAGACTATGCTGTTTGAAAACCTCTGCAAACAGACCAAATTAAAACAAGCAGCAAGCTTTTGTATGGGACTCACCAAATACTCTTCAGACGGAGGGTGGTCCATGTCGTACAGCATCTTCTTAGTGAGACGTTCAAGCTCGTCCTCCTGATTGGCCATGGGAGCGCCGCCCTGTGGAGCACAGAAGGTACTGTTAGGCACTCTTTTAAAGGCAATGGGTATAATAATAACTGATCAGTTTGTACCAGCAAGATATATTGTCAGAATATCTATTGAGGTGAGAAGTAGTTTGGAATGTCACATCTAAAACTGAGCATTTTGTTTCCAAAACCTACAGCCTCATTTGTCAAGCACTTGCTCATGTGCAAAACATAAAGAGGAACAAATACTTGACCCAGCTGACATGTGTGTCTCACACAGACTAAACTTGAGGTGGTGCAGATCTGTTTTGTGCAGCAGTGACAAAGGTTCTGAAGTTCACTACAGTAAAAGTGCACGTGCCTCAGAAATGACTCTGGTAAAAGTAAAAATACTGGTAAAGCCTCTTTACTCGAGTAAAAGTACACAATTTTAAAAACTCATATCGATGTCGGTTTTTAGTGGACACAACACAACTATGAAAATCAGCTCCTGAAATGATTGAACTGAAACCACTCTCCTGGATCAGCCTCTAAAGCAGCTCCAAAAACCAAACTTTAGTCTTGGACTCAATAAGATTTTAAAGGTTTTTACACCAGGATTTGTTAATAACTAATTCTAATATCTATTTTATAGTCAGATATAGTTTACTCAAAATCTAATTCAGATATCAAAAATATTTTTGTGTAAAGTGTCAACAAAAGTCATGAATAAGTCTAGACTTGGCTCTGTCCATTGCTGCAGTTTTGCAGACCCTATAATTTGCAATTTTTGCAAATCTTTCAGATAAAATAAACTTTTCTAAAGGAAAACATGACAAGATGAAATGATTGTAACACATTTTGGTCTATCTATAAGTATATCTATACTATGTCATGTTAATATCATATCATGAGTATGTTTCTAGACCTTTGTGTCTTATAGACGGGTGTTTTGTTGGAAGTCACAGGGGGACATTTTCTTTGAGTTTAACGGCTAAGTTTCAGTCTGAAGTTACAAAAATGTGTACAATCTGGGACTGAATAATTAATAAATAGTAACATATCTTTACATCCACTAACTGGGGCAGCAACACATAACAGACACAAAAAAGGACAAATTACATTGTATATACCTACATGTTTAAATGTGTGTGGTATACATACACGTTTAAATGTGCGTGGCATACATACACGTTTAAATGTGCGTGGCATACATACACGTTTAAATGTGCGTGGTATACATACACGTTTAAATGTGAGTGGTATACATACACGTTTAAATGTGCGTGGCATACATACACGTTTAAATGTGAGTGGTATACATACACGTTTAAATGTGAGTGGTATACGTTACACGTTTAAATGTGTGTGGTATACATACACGTTTAAATGTGCGTGGATACAAAGTTAAATGTGGGTATACATACACGGTTTAAATGTGTGTGGTATACATACACGTTTAAATGTGGTGGTAACATACAGGTTTAAATGTGTGTGGTATACATACACATTTAAATGTGCGTGGTATACATACAGGTTAAATGTGGTGGTATACATACACGTTTAAATGTGAGTGGTATAGATACACGTTTAAATGTGCGTGGTATACATACACGTTTAAATGTGAGTGGTATAGATACACGTTTAAATGTGCGTGGTATACATACACGTTTAAATGTGAGTGGTATACATACACGTTTAAATGTGCGTGGTATACATACACGTTTAAATGTGTGTGGTATACATACACGTCTAAATGTGAGTGGTATACATACACGTTTAAATGTGAGTGGTATACATACACGTTTAAATGTGAGTGGTATACATACACGTTTAAATGTGCGTGGTATACATACACGTTTAATGTGCGTGGTATACATACAGGTTTAAATGTGCGTGGTATACATACACATTTAAATGTGCGTGGTATACATACACGTTTAAATGTGCGTGGTATACATACAGGTTTAAATGTGCGTGGTATACATACACATTAAATGTGCGTGGTATACATACACGTTTAAATGTGAGTGGATACATACACGTTTAAATGTGAGTGGTATACATACACGTTTAAATGTGCATGGCATACATACACGTTTAAATGTGCGTGGTATACATACACGTTTAAATGTGCGTGGTATACATACACGTTTAAATGTGCGTGGTATACATACACGTTTAAATGTGGTGGTATACATACACGTTTAAATGTGTGTGGTATACATACACGTTTAAATGTGCGTGGCATACATACACGTTTAAATGTGCGTGGTATACATACACGTTTAAATGTGAGTGGTATACATACACGTTTAAATGTGCGTGGTATACATACACGTTTAAATGTGCGCGGTATACATACACGTTTAAATGTGCGCGGTATACATACACGTTTAAATGTGGCGGTATACATACACGTTTAAACGTGTGTGGTATACATACACGTTTAAATGTGCGTGGTATACATACACGTTTAAATGTGTGTGGTATACATACACGTTTAAATGTGAGTGGTATACATACACGTTTAAATGTGCGTGGTATACATATTTCTGTGACATAGGGCTAGAGTAAACTACAGCACAAGTTTCACATTCATACATACAGTAGCTATAAATAATTTTCTTTCACAGTTTCATTAGCCTCTCTTCTTTGCTTAAAACATTAAAACTCCCTCTGAACACTACTCTAACCTGTGATTTCTGTAAAAACACTACCGCATACGGCCGGCTTCACCTTAACCAACCTTAAATAAATCAGCTCCGTCCCAAGGTCAAACACATGGAGTGAGGTGTAATTAAGATGCGCAGGACCGTCCCGGAGCCGCTTCTCCCTTCTGAGACCACTGACCCTGGCTCAAACCTCCACCAGAAGGTTACCCACATCCTCCCATGAAACGCAATCCGAGTGCAAAGGTGGAGCCCTCACTAATCCTCATATTTACAAAAAAACACTTTCCAGATAAGGTCAGAAGCCACGAAAAAGGAGGATTTATGGTTTTAAGGGCATATTCTTTGGAGATGTGACGGTTTCCTTCTTATTATAATGCGGCCGGTGACATCAGCCCGCTGCGCATCCGCTTGACATTTGGTGCCAATCATTTGTAACAGAGAATATGTAGTCAATCCCATCTTAAGAGGTGATGTCCTTTCTGCAGACGCCCCGGAGACTTGGGACACTGCTCTCACCTTCCCTAGATCTAAAACGCGGCCGGATCTTTAGCTGTGTATTTGATTTTCAATATGGCGCCAGGTGGAGATCACAGCTGACCTTTGAGCCGGGCCTAATTGTGACATCAGGGAGCGGGTTTTGGGCTCTGGATAAAGGATTCAGATTGGTCAATAGCAGACTGGTAAAGTATGGTTTTATATTCAGAATGAGAACATAATTATGAACGCTTGGATAATCTGGGGATGTTGATGATGGTGGGGTTTGTTTTTATCAAATGTTTTATTTGTTTGACGAGTTGTGTGCAAATGCTTTTTATGATATAAATGAAAGGTTAAAAGCCGTATTCTTTTTTTTTTTTTTTTTTACATATATTTACATAATTTTTTTTTACATTTTTGTTTATAGCAACTTGTTTATATAGCAACTTGTTTATATCAGAATGAAATACAAGGTACAGCTGCCAAAAGCAAATTAAATGCAAAACACTCACAAAAAGCACATGTCTTTTTCAGTTTGCACTTGTAATTTAGCTCCAAGGTCCAAACATACTGTTTTCCACATAAAAAAAAAGATGATTAAAAGTCATAATTATAAACATACATTTTGAAATCATCCCCGACCCCCAAATTTTGCTTCACGACCCCCTGAGAGGTCCCGACCTCCACTTTGGAAACCACTGGTCTACAACACAAGACCACAGAGGTGATTGTGAACCACGTCATGGTCACCACTGACATTTGATCGGCCATCTGTTTAAAATTAAAGATCTTGTTTTAGTTGTGTCCTGATGTAGAGGAGCTTCATTAGACTTTGATTTAATCAGTGGATGAATAAACTTAAAAAGTTGTGAATGAAGCAGTTTTTGCATAAAAATGAGTTGAACCTAATTGTTCCACACACGTGTCAGTGCTATTGGTGTTGTGGTACAACACAGTCTCACTAGAGGGCGTACTTTTACCACGAAACAAAAACAGCGTATTTTGACCACGACTTCACAGCTATTTTTAGTACTTATGTTACGCTGTGCATTTAGCACGATATGAAAAAGAGTAAAAATGACACGAGATTTCACAGCGTCAAAATAGGATGAGTTTTGGTCTTGTCCAGGTGGGGACGTTTTCTTCAAGTGAAACGGGTAAGTTCAGGCATAAAGTTACTAAAATGGGTAAGGTTAGGTCTGGGGCTTGGGGCAGGTTAAGATTAGAATCAGGATTTCATTAATATTCATAAATAAGAACACGTCTTAACAACCACCATTGAAATGAATGGGGACTGTGACACGTACTATAATTACACAGGACGGCCGTGAACTCGTACTAATCATACGTAATTTGCATGTTGTGTAATGTCGTGGTAAATGTACGCTTTCTTGTGAGACTGGGCTCTGTGGTAATGAAATGTGATCTGTTTTATTCAAATTTTTCTGGGGAGGACCCCCCTCTTCCCCCCCTTTCAATCCTCTGTTACAAATGGCCTACTGATTAAACCCTATTTGGAATAATTTTACAGCTTTAACTTCTGTACATTTCATTTTGCTGTGGAAGTCTGAAGTTAGTTTGAGTACCAATGATCTAAATGAAACAACTCTTGTGCCTGTACATACAGACCTAAACGTTCCTTGACATTCCACAGCCGCACAATCGCGGAAACATGAAAGCAACATTCTTCAGCAGCTGTGTATCTCTCTATTGTCACTTCAAATGACAGTTTTTTTTTTAAATACCACACAATAACCGAGGCATGTAAACACAGAAACGGTGGAATAAAGAGAGAATTCATATCAAAGAGAAGGCTTCCTCTGCAGTGAGCTCATTATGTCCGTGTTGTTACTCTGAGACACTTAAAGAGCACGATTTAGCACTGTTAATCTTAGCTCCACATCAAAAGCATTACACCAAACCCACTTTTAAATTTCAGAATCGTTTGTGCTTATCCACTCTCCGACAGCCCGCAGCACGGAGAGTTTAGAGCGCCTTGTTAGGGACTCTTTTGTGACGGCGCAGAATCAGTTTTCACTTGAATGAGAGAGAAATTGCTTCCCTGCGAGCTTTATGATTGCGTCGCAGCTCTCGTTCAGCCGTTCGCGGACCACAAAGGGAGCTATAGAGCCGCTATACGGGGAACACACGCGGCTTCCTGCGACGTGTTGCTCAGTTCTGACGATCGTTTGGCCGTGCCCTCGGGAGATTTGGATGGAAGAGATTACATTTGGAAAAGAAGGTTAACACATTTTTAAGATATATATGTATGATTCTTGTTGTATACTGCACTTGATTTTTACACAACGTGGAACTGAATGTTTAAAGAACTAAACAAATAAAAGGTGTTATTAATGAAAGTCAAAACTGTCCTGTCAAACTGTCAAACTTATCCTGAATGCATTACAATGTATGCAATCAAATGTAATGCTTTTTATTGTTCTGAGGTATTAAAGGCCATCTGACAGATCACATGTTTTAAATTGTGCCTTATTTTGGTCAGATAATCTCATTAAAACATGTTTATCAGTGTAAAACTCAGGCCTATGGGCCAAATGCGGCCCTCAAGATGATTTCTAATTATTATTGATAGTAACGTTCTGATAAAAGCATGCAACAATTTGAACTCATTGTCCTAGAATACCCTGCAACCCAGCGCTGACCTGAAGAGCCTCAAAGACCAGAATAACAATAAGCCTGTGGAAATATAAAGCCTACTGTACACTGACTGTGAGCAGAGTCCGGTGCAAGACATGGTTGAGTGTCTTGTGAAGTGTCTTTGGAATAGTGTAACCGCTGCAGTATTTTAAATTGAATTAGGCAATGCCGAGCATTTATGGAACATACTGTAAATGAACATACTTTAACCCTTTTATCCTAACATTCTGTGGTATTTCTGTTCCCAGTTTCCTTTCCCAGGCTATCTTAATTGTATTAGTATCAGCTTGTTTGAGTGCCTGTAAACTATCATATATAAAAGAAGTGGCCTGTTTTTCTGTCCTACAAGTCATCGAGCAATGATCTAACTTATCTAAAGATGGAATATAGGATCGTACATAATTTCTTATTTGAAGATACCTAAAGAAGTAACATTTTAGATCCCTTTTAAAATGACAATCTTGAATTATGTTTGATTTCTTTCTTTCTTCACATCCACATCTCCAGCCTGCTCCGCTCTGGGACTGACACGGTGTCGGAGCGGGTTAGGGTCGTGCTCCGATGTCGGGTTAGGGTCGGACTCCTGCTCCTGACAGGTTAAGGCGCGACACTCCGCAGAGCTGACCCGCAGAGACACCAGCTCCTCGGGCGTCACTTCCACCACTCACACCGGACCCACACGAGGCCTTTATGCACCGTCCTGTCCCGCGCTGACGCGACCACGGCGAGGGCAGCGGAGACGGGAACACGCTGCCAAAGCTCATTCTGGAGAACACGAGGAGTTGGACGATGATGGTGTTTATGATCCTAAAGATGGAGAAGTTACAAAGTGGAAATAAACAAATCTAGCATCGCTGAACTGATTTGGGGCGGAGGAGCTGGATTTGAGATTTAGTTTGAGGTGAGACCAGTGGTGTGACTCTTTTCCAGCCCAGGGAATTTAGATGGATGTGAACCGGCCTTCCCCTTTTTTCTTTCTTTGTGTGGCAAACATGTTAAGTGATTGAGAAAGTTGTCGGTGTATTCATGTCGAAGCTGACGGTCCGCAGATCAAGATCAGCACTTTTCAATGATTGCATTTTCCACAGCTGGTTCAAGATCAGGTCAGTTCCTTTGTGTTGATGTTTTACATTTGGATTTTATCTTTGAACACGAATCCAACTGACTAAACTTCACCTTTTGAACATTCCCTTCTCCGGCTCACACACTGCCTCCTGTCCAGATCCTGGTCCAGGTCCAGGTCCTGGTCCAGTGGCCACTCACACCAGACCAGAGTATGCATGTGTATCAGGGTTTCTGCTGGGATCGAGAGGTCAACTGTAAGACTTTTTAAGACTAAAAAACATGCAAAGTGGTTATGCACTAACGTTCTTCCGGTCTCAGATAGACTGAGGCCGTTACATCCGGTGGAGTGGTTGCCAGTGACGCAGGTGTTTACTCCAAATGCGATGGACATCAAACGAAGCATTTTGGTCAAGTCCTGAAGTTGTTTTCATAAGGAAAAGTTTTAAAAGTGAGCTACGAACTACGTGAACAGAAGCTCCGCGCACACACGCAGACTCACTGTGCTCATGGGTCCGGGCAGAGGCGCTGTGGGTCGGGGTGGTCGCTTTTGTCTCTCTAAAAGTCTGGCAACAGTCAGCGGTGCGTGTGTTCACTTCTTCCCGACCCACAGCGCCTCTGCCCGGGCTCATGAGCACGGTGAGTCTCGGTATGTACACGGAGCTTCGCGGAGTTTGTGCACACTTTTACAACTTTTCCTTATGAAAATCTAAAAGCCGCTCGTTTGATGCTGTGACTGCCGTCGCTGCGACAAAAGACGACAAAAGAGTACGTTTTTGGAGTAAACAACTGTGTCACTATGGCAACCACGCCACCGGATGTAACGAGCTAGGTCTGTTTGAGCCCGGAAGACGTTAACGCATAACCCCTAGTAAGCCCTATTCGCGAGTCAGGATCTATAGTTTTTCGCTTTTTTTGCTTCTTGAGATATTTATTTTTATTTGCAACAATTACGAGAAATCTAATAAATTAGAAAAGAAAAAATAATGCAATTAATACTGCAACGGACCATTCATTCTACTCCAATCAAATAACAGTAGATACAAACCAACTGTGGTATATTATTGAGGATAATATTGACATTTTCTGACAGAAAAAGCTGCAGAAGTGTGAGACAGATCAGGAGATCTGTCACAAATAGCTTCATGAAACATTTTAACCTGTGCAAACATTTTTAAAACCTACAAAAAGGCAAATGTAAGACTTTTTAATGCCTTAAATTTAAACTTTTCTATTTAAGACTTTTTAAGACCCGGCAGAAACCCAGTGACTTTGGGCCTTAGGCGGGGAAACACGCTGGACCAGGGGAGGGCCATATTAAATGCAAACGAGTGACAGAGGGCCGGCTCATTTTACAACATTGCAAAACAAAAATATATATATTCTAATCTGAATTTGAGTTGTTACAATTAAAAAAGATTTCATTACAGACATTCTCTAGACTGTTTCACTGGTTAAAACATTTAGGATAAAACAGGACAACAGCCTAAAGTAATAGATTGCAAAGGTAAGGTCAAACCAAAACGTAAAGTCTTCAAACAGGAAAATAATCGATTCATGAATTTATCACAAACTCTAGTAAATTAAAGTTGAAATTCAAGAATCAAGCCATTTGAACTTTTAGCTTCAGTGTTAAGTGATTCAAAAACAAATATAAAGAGGTATTGTTATAAGCATGTTAAGGGCCAGATGAAAACAGACTGTGGGCCGCATCTGGCCCCCAGGCCGCAGTTTGCTCAGGTCTGCCCAGGACAGATACGATACGTATCTCCATACATGTATATCCCAATGCTTCAGAATTGTAACATTTATTGAGATTAAGTATCTCGATACGTATCCAGCTACACCTCGCTGTATGGATACACGTAGTGCCAAGTTAGTCACGATCTTTACCGATACATTGAGCCCTACTGGACAGTGGACAACTCCAGGTAATCACTGAACAGACCTAAAACAAGTCAAGTGAGGTTTCATGAACATAAAACAGAAGATCTCAGCTCTGATGTTACAAACACTGTTTTTCTTTTTTTTCAAATTGAAATGTTTGAGGCTCAGAGGAGAGACATTTTTAACCAGGATTTATCAGACAAGTCTAAATAAAGTCCTGTCCTGTTTTGATGAAGGAGATTTAGTAAGTCCAGAGCAGACACTTGTTGTAATAATCCTGTTACAGCCTGAGCACCTTCCTCATTAGCACGCAGTCGGATTCTGATTGGTACATCATGATGGGAAAAACAGGCCCACTGCGTGCAGGTGTTGTAACAGGTTTTGTTTGCAGCGAGTTGCTAGGCAACGTCATGACCACAGACTCCAGAAAGAGAGAGGTTTTAGGCAAAGCAGCGGTCCACGGCTCATAACAGGTTATATATAGAGCTACTTTAGAGAGAACAGGACGAAGGCCAGGTCCACACAACACTGAACAATCTGTGGGTTACTATTGTCAAAAGGAAGAGAATCATGCTTTCTGTTTGGAGATGGATGTTTTATATCACATTGTGGAATAATAAAGATAAGATTGAACTTTAAAGATAAGAAAAAATACAATTAGAAAACCTATTTATCGTATTTGGGGGAAATGTCCGAGCTGCAAAGCACAGTTCAAGAGCAGAAAAACAACATGATACTTCAAAATATAAAAATATGTAAGGCAGAAGAAAGAACATTTCCATGGAAACAAGCAGGAAGAGGTGCTCGTGAACATCAGAGGCAATTTGGGACAAGTGCAAGTCAGAGTAAACACATACACTTTTGTAAATGTGACAAAACACAGACTGTACATTTCTACATACACACATAAACAGGTTCAGGGTTTGTGCAGGACTTTTAAGAACACGTTATTCCTGAGTTCTGACCTAAATCATTTCAAACAGCTGCTTCTTTTCCAGTGGCTTCTTAAGATACAATTTTAGATTTTGTCACAATTATGAACAATCTAATAACACAGCAACCAAGCCTTCCATCTGTTCCACCAACCAAATACCAGCAGAAACACACAGTTGTGTTATATTATTGAGAATATTATTGAGACTTTTTTCAACCAAAATGCAGCAGTGTGAAGAAGAGAGGCAAATCTGACAGAAATTGCTTCGTTAGAAACTGTAAAACCTTAAAGGCCTTAAATTCAAACTTAAAAAAAAAAAAAAAAACCTGCTACATCCATACTGTGCACATATCTATCTGTATGTTTATCAAATCAGTTTTAAAATACAACAATCCATACTGTATTTTAGTTTGGATTGTTGTGTTCAGGCCACAGAAAACACAGTGTCCAATCAGAGTGAGGAGTGAGGATTAAGATGGCTAACCCTACCCTAACCCTATTGTTGCGTGTTAGCTAGCTCGGCTCGTGTAACACGTGACTCACGCTGACCAATCAGAGCAGGAGTTCACTAGAGCGAGCAGAGCTGTAGCCGACGCTAAGGATACAAAAGTAATATTTGAACAAAACTGACGACTTTTGAAGTGGGATCAAGTTCATGGTCTAAACTAGGTCAGATTTGTGTGTAGGTCTGTGACCTGTCTGTCTCTGTGAGGCAAGAACCAACAGTTTATGATCACATTGTGCTCTCAGGGAAAAGCTTTTTGGATTGATGAGATTATTCTGCTGAGCGGTAACTCCTCCAACTCAAGACAGTATTAAAAACCCTGTCCATACTGGGTTTTTAATAGATTCATGAGGAGATGGGCTAAAACTTAGCCCGCTTGCTAACTCCAGAATATTTAGGTTAGGTTACTTTATTGGTGTCCTTAGGTAGATTTGTTTAGCAGCATTAGAACAATAGGATAAATACTTTGTAACATAATGAGAAACAGACACACACACATTCTCACTTCCTGCATTACAGGCCTCAAAAACAGTATAAAATCAACAAATACAAATAAAATATATAAGAACAACTCATATTCAGTTTGCCAAAAAAAAAAAATTATATATATATATATATAGGGTCAGTTTGACTGGTCAAATTGGTCTCTCATTTATGAAGAACTCCTTCGACCTGAAGGTAAAAGACAAAACTCCTCAAACAGAGAGTGAGAGTGAGAGCTGCTGATGCTCTGAGCCGTTCTCATGAGCGTTCTGCTTTAGAGTGACTCAATACTCAGCTGTGACGGCCCCATTAGTCTACTTAACCACTTTATTATCTGACTGTTTTAATATTTAAGAGTTACAAGAGAAAAGGACACAGCAGACTGTAGAGTGAGCATGGTTGGCCCAGTGTGAAATCACCACAGCTGAGGCCCCTTTTTACATTTACCTCTGCTGTCTGTTACAGTTCTCAGGTATGTGTAGCGGTCTACAAATGCAATTCAAATTGGCTCTGTGCAGTTGTCTTGTTTTCGTTCAAAATACTACATCCTGCACACACAGCCACTTCCTGTTCAATTCTCTTCTATGAGATTTTCACTATATCAGTTTAAAATTCCAGGTGGAAATGAGCAACTTTGCTACAACCTGGCACAAGCATCTCTCCTCTTTTGTATAGGAGAATGTTTTTTGCGCACTGTCCCTGATAAATAAACTAATAAACTAATCTTAAACCTACACCTACACCTACACCTACACTTACACCTAAACCTAAACCTAAACCTAAACCTAAAACTAAAACTAAAACTAAAACTAAAACTAAAACTAAAACTAAAACTAAACCTAAACCTAAACCTAAACCTAAACCTAAAACTAAAACTAAAACTAAAACTAAACCTAAACCTAAACCTAAACCTAAACCTAAAACTAAAACTAAAACTAAACCTAAACCTAAACCTAAACCTAAAACTAAAATTAAACCTAAACCTAAACCTAAACCTTAAACTTAACACTTGTGTGTTTAAAAAGAGACGTTTTGTGTCCGAATGCTAACGCTAACAGGAAGTGGTCGTATGTACAGAAGTTAGCTATTTTAGACGTAAACAAGCCAACTGAAGTTCCGTGCACAGAGCCTGTAACTCCAATCAGTCAGAGCCGAACTGGAGTCAAAAGTTAAAGCTTCTGCGCAGGTGCATACACGTTAGTGTTTGACAGGGGTGTCGAACTCATTTTGACAAAGGGCCACATTGGCATCGGGGTTGTCCTCGAAGGGCCGGTTGTAGCCAAAATTGACCTAGTTTCTGTATTTAATTATTGTATACTTATTGAAATTACTATTATTGAATATATATCTAGTAGAAAAAAGGACTTGCTCTTTAAGTTTCAGGCAAATCATTTCATAAGGTTAAGACACCCACTAATTAAGAATAAAGTAAACCTTATCCAGCTTATTTCGTCCCGCCCACTTTTACACACAGAACTCGGAAACGCACTTCCGGTCAGCTCCTCCCTCACAGCTACAGCGTTAGCTACCTTCTTGTTTATCCCTTTTAGCTACACTCTTTCACACAATTTGTGCCTTTTTTGTCTTCAGCTGCCGGCAATACACGTCAAATACATGGGTGGTAAGTCACACAAATAGTGCTGGTGTAATAAATAGTGTTTCAGATGCTCCATAAAGGGGATAGGTTAAACAAGAAGGTAGCTAACGATGTAGCTGTGCTATCTTGTAGATTAATCTCATTTAGATACACTGACAGTTAAAACAAACCCAGCAAATGAATTCTACGGGTCCTAAGCTTTAAAACAAGGTACAGCATGTGTATATTATCTGTGTGTGATCAATACATTTGATGTTTGTTTGTGGCTAATGTACTTACAGGCTAACCGCGGTCTATCGCAGCAATCCGACCGGCAAGCGTTTATTTAAACACTTTAACGGCCGTTTTTTAAGTGATCCAGAGAAAATATGCCTTGCTTATTTGTTGGTGCACATGACCATAGCGTATGTGGAAAAAATAACCTACCTGAAATATTGTTTTGCCGCAAGTTTTCTCAGCAGGTTACGTCAATTAAATGAATGGGGAGGAGCTGACCGGAAGTGTGTTTCCGAGTTCTGTGTGTAACGGTAGAAAAAGTGGGCAGGCGAAATAAGATGGATAAGACTGCAAAAAATGAGGAGGCGGGCCGCAACCACCCCCGTGCCTTGAGTTTGACACATGTGGACTACGGCAACACCTACGAGGACAAACAGCATAGAATATGCTATATTTATTTACTTTTTAAATATGTTTTTTCTAGGTTACATATGAGCTTAACGTTAGTGAAAACACAAAGTTTAACTGTTAATAAACGTAAGCAAACTTAAGCTCGGAGCAGTGACATTTCAAGGTCACCAACGTTTGTGTAAAATGTAACGTTTTTTATGAGTATAGAAAGTACAAGATTCTACGTTTGTTTTACAAAAATAAACGTTATTAAACGTATCGGACATTTTTTAATCGCATATAATTGGCGATCTAAGGTCACAACTGACAAATAACGTTTTTAGCCGTTTCTGGCAGTTTAAACCATAGACATATAATTAGTAGACGGCGACGCACAGTCTGACTCTGATGCTATCGAACACTTAGCATCTGAGCTAGTCCGGTAAGATTTAAGCTAGTCCGGAGCGTTCTACTGTTTATTTTCCTATAGCCGTTAGCATTAGCCGTTAGCATTAGCCCGCTAAAAACGCAAGTTATAAAAGATTCAGAGAGTGTCGCTGGTACAAACCTACCGACCACATTTAGCAAAGGTCAAAGTTCAGAGCCTTGTTACAAATTATTGTTGAGTTTACAAACCTTTTAGTATTTTATTGTAGATAAAAATTGTGTATCAAACTGCTAACGGTTAGCAAACTTATGTATCTTTTAAGACTCTAATGACACAAACGTCTCTGAGAACAACAGAGAAATGACATAAATAACACCAAACAAAGTTACAGCTTCACTTCTCTGTGGAGCAGCGTCTGTCACATCAGTGATGGAGCATTTCCAGTCTAAGAATATAGTAGTTTGAGAAACATAATTTCACATGGCCAAAGTTGTTTAAAAAGCTTCATAAGACACAGATCAGTGTGTTTTGCTCGTGGTTTTGCTGAAATCTCTTGTTTAAGCTCGTTTTATCCATAAAAGTGTAACTTCTGCCGTTGTTCAGTTGATTTGCGTCGTCACCTCTGTTCGAGTTGTTGCAACAGAGCAGAGCTGCTGATTGCGCGTCTACTAATTTAATGTCTATGGTTTAAACAATGAAAATATAGTCAAGCTAGCAACTAGCATGATTGACTCCAATTCGGCAAGTGACTCTGATTGGGGAGTGACAGAGCCAATTGAAATCAATGATCATGTTGATGCTGCTGAAACACTGATCAATGTGCACTGTGCTAACTCAAATAAATAAATAAAAGACATGAACAGAACCTGTGCAGTATTCTGTAACACAATCATTTGTTCACTCTTCTTCTAAACACAACAAAAGGCTGCATTCACATCGTACAATACATTTTTACAAACACAACTTTAGCCTTGCACGACTTCCATTTCAACTTTAAATGTGCGTAATTGTGAAGTCCGTCAGGTGAACACATCCCTGTCTGCATTTCCCCAACTCACTGAGCGCTAAAGCTAACGCGCACACAGACAAACGGATCCAGCTGCTACGCTAATCTGAGTGTAAAAACAGGCTAATGCTACCTATTGTCAGCCCTGTTACAATGGCACTTCTCGCAGGCTCAGCACAAACATAATCGCACATTTACTCCCAGATTAACAACGCGGATGATGGTCAATGGAGAGAAAGAAGATTACGTCGGCTCCTAATCTGGCGTGGATATTTCAGTCTCGTCACAGCGGCTTTGTTTGCGCTGGTCATTTAGCGGCGTGGGATGTTAGCTTATTAGGATATTAGTAATAATTAGGAGAAGATGGACTGTGTTGGTCAGGCGTGGCGGCGGCTAAATGAGTGATTACGTGAGCTTAAAGACAATGTGAGGATTGTTACGGACGACGCTCAAACAACGAGTCTTATGTACAACTGTTTTTGCTCTGTAAGACGAGACACTTCATTAACTCTTTTTTTTTATATATGGTGGTCAGTTTGCTAGGTCACATAGCAGGGCTGTCTGAACTTTTTCTGCACTGTTAAAAATCCTAAGGCCAAAAAGGTAAACTGACTTAAATCTTTATGTTGATATAACTTGACAATGTGAGTCAAAGGTTTACAACTTAAACTTTTAAGTTACCGAGAGAGAGAAGAAGGAGAGAGGAGAGAGAGAGAAGAAAGAGAGAGAAGAGAGAGAGAAGAAAGAGAGAGAGAAGAAAGAGAGAGAGAAGAAGGAGAGAGGAGAGAGAGAGAAGAAAGAGAGAGAAAGGGAGAGAAGAGAGAGAGAAGAAAGAGAGAGAGAAGAAAGAGAGAGAAGAGAGAGAGAGAGAAGAAAGAGAGAGAGATAAAAAAGAGAAGAGAGAAGAGAGAGAGAGAGAAGAAAGAGAGAGAGATAAAAAAGAGAAGAGAGAAAGAGAGAAGAGAGAGAGAGAGAAGAAAGAGAGAGAGATAAAAAAGAGAAGAGAGAAAGAGAGAGAAGAGAGAGAGAAGAGAGAGAGAGACGGAAGAGAGAGAAAGAAAGCGAGAGAAGAGAGAGAGAGAAGAAAGGGAGAGAAGTAAAAAAGAATAACTTTGACTATGAGCACAAAACAAATAGTCCTCACAGAGTTGCAGTGATGCACAGACATAAGAGAAACGACAAAAACATCTCCTACAAAAGTCCTTAGTCCAGCCACACCTCCTGAACTCAGCTTCAAACCAGGCCAAAACTCCAGTAGTGAATAAAACTGTTTAGTGTACTGTGACAGTCTTTCCAAACCTATCTCGGCGCCTCTTCGCGGGCCAAACTAAACCTCTTGCAGGGCTGCGTTTGGCCCTTAGGCCTCACTTTGTGGACCACTGATCTATAAGCTTTCTTGTAAAAACTGCTTCTCAAAATGTTTTCTTATTTAAGACACTTCATCCACACAGTTCTGTGGGACAGTTTAAATTCAATGTATCTTTCAGTTTCTCAAAATCTCATTTAAGCCAAAAAGTTTATATGTAAGTGTAAAATGCTTAAAAACATTAAAGAGTGGAGCGAAGGGAGAGAGAGAAACAAAGAGAGAGAGAGAGAGAGAGAGAGAGAGAGAAAGAAAGAAAGAAAGAGAGAGAGTGGAACAAAGAGAGGGAGAAAAAGAGTAAGAAAGAAAGAATAAAGAGAGAGAAGGAGAGTGAAAGGAGAGGGAGGGACAAAAGAGGGAGAGAGAGAGAGAGAGGTAAAAGAGAGGGGGCAAAGAGAGAGAAATAGACAGAGAGAGAGAGAAAAAAAGAGAAATAGAGAGAGTGAGAAAGAGAAAGCTAAAGAAGGAGAGAGAGAGCGAGAGAGAGGGAGGATAGAGGAAAAGAGTGAGTAAAAATGAGAAAGAGAGGAGTAGGGAGAGAGTGAAAAGAGAATGGGAGAGAAACAGAGTGAGAGAGGGGGCGTGGATGGAGAGAGAGACAAGAGAGCGAGGGAAAGCAAGAGAAGAAGAGAGAGAAGAGAGGGAGAGGAAAGTTCAAATGTCTTAGATTCACACATTATTTGGTTGGAGCAGATTCTGTTGCCAAGTAAAACTACCTGTCAACGGATTATTGGATCACTAAATTAGCTGTATTAGAATAATTGATTAGTCGTGATTAACTGACGAGCTGCAGTGTTTCCGCTCGGAGACTCCATCCATCCCAGCAGAAGAAGAAGAAGCAGCTCAAGGCCGACACAAACGTACCTTCTGCTCACACTAAATGGGTCACGCCGCTCCAGCTCCAATTAAACGTGAGGGGAAAACAACGTTCAAGAGCAGAGCGGCGGAGCGCAAAGCATGCTGGAGGATTCCAAACTCATCAATGCCGTAATTGACAATTTCCACAGTCATTGAAAAGCTGCGGAATATGAACACGGTGTCAGGAGAAAGAGAAAAGGATCGCGTCTGAAAATAACCCACGTCGCAAAAGAAGAAACATTTGCTCTGACAACAAGCTTCAGCCATAAGTTTCCACCGTGACACATGTCGAACAGCCTTCTATTAATGATCTAGGCTGCATTCACAATACAAACTGAACCGGACTCGGCTCCATTGGGAACAAAAATTGCAACATTGTGTCTTTCTCTAAACTGGCTCGGTTCACGTTCACAATACACTTTTTGCCAATCGAACCAGCGCTGTCGAGACACATCTGCTCCTCGCCTGTAGAGGCGCTGTGTGACAGAAACACGTTACGTCAGCAGCAAAGAAGAAACCCGGCTTCACTGCTAACAGCGGCTACAGCTAACTTGCATCAGAAACAAACACACTGCTGGACTTTATATTTGTGTTTTTATGGATCTATCCCACAACTTCTTTCACATTAATGGGACCAGAGTGAGTGACAGATGAAGTGTCGGAGCAAAGACTTTCACTTTCACTTTAGAAGACCAGAGAGGAGGGCTAGGCATTTCGTTCCAAATGCCGAGAGTAAAACGTAACAGAAAGTTCATCTGTTTGAGTAAATCTGGCTCTGAAAGGTCTGTCTCTGCTCACACAGCTGTAGAACTAAATATTAGATGAATATAGACCATTTCCCCGCAGTAATGTGAGCTGTAGTGTTACTTTCTGTATTTGCTTCCATCTAGAGTTATAACTTTGTTATTTTTGTAAAAAAAAAAAAACGGCGATACACCGTTGTGTGATCATAATTAATTACACCAGAAGCATCCCACATCCTTCTCCTGTTACTTTCATGTGTTTTGTGTATTATTTGTCTCATTATCGATCTCACACATGAGTTTGTCTTGATTCTGAGCCTCACGTGTGTCTCAGTCTGGATCACGTCACTGTTCACTTCTAGTTTTGTTTCGCTCTCGCTCCGTTTGCTTCACAAAACAAACAAACCGCTCCAGAGACCGACCCTCTCCAACCGAACCAGATTTGGACATTTTGGACCAGATCAGAGTTCGTTTGTGGGTTCACAATTACTCAATCGAACCGAACTAAACGAATCCTGAGCCCAATCAAAAGTGTATTGTGAATGCAGCCTTATTCACAGTTTGGACTTTATACCACCACCCATCTGTTTATGTGCTTTTAAAGTTTGATTCATGTTTTAATTACAAACTGTTTTTATATGCTGTATCTTTGTTTATCTGCCTTTGTCTGTAAAGTGTCTTTAAGTGTCTAGACAGAAAAACGCTACATAAATCAAATGTATTGTATTATTATTGTGTTTATACAGCTCCAGAGTAACTCCTGATGACCCTCCTGATGCATCATGGTCCTGGTCATGTGATTTTGTTGTCACATTTCCAAAGGTGTCCGATTTGTATTTTTTTTTTTAATTATATTTATACTAATAATAATAATAATACATTTTATTTATAATGCACTTTCCATTTCAGAGAAATCTCAAAGTGCTACTAAACTTAAATTATAAGGATGAGTTTTATTCTGTCCTCACCTTTAATGGTCTAAGAGTCAAATAGTTTATGTAAGCATCTTACATAAACTATCTGATTGTTCTGACAGTGACACATAACCTGAAGTTTACACATGTTTTCAATCATTTGAGAGAAAAGTGATCAATGTAAAAGTGCTGTGTCTCTACACGTGTCTCTACAAAACCTCAATATGACACATATGTCGCATTATTGATTACTGATCAGGGATCAATATGAGGGGATGAATTCTGTCACATTTTACCTCAGGAACAAAATGATACTTAAACTTTGTATAGAATGTATCTTTTAGTAATCACTTTTGCATTTCTTTAGTGCATCTGTGTACATTTTTAAACTTCAGCCTCAAACAGGATCAGGTGTTGTGTTAAAACCTAAGTTAAAGTGTTTTATTGATCATTTTAAAGGAATAAAACCTGTTTGTTTGTGTTATTGCACTGTTATAGACAATATTACTGTGGAAATTCAAAGACCTGAGTGTTTTTGACTCACACTGTGATGTCACTGTGTGAAATCTGAGGCTGTGCTGTTCTAGGGGGTGAAAAAAAAAAAAGTCAGAAATGTCTTATTTGGGTCTAATTAGTCTCAGTTGTGCCCCACATTTCCTTTAAGGATTTAGCGGTCTTATGGGTTAAATACAATAAAAATCTGTGTTCTCGGCCAACCAGATCTCACAAGAAAGAGTAAATATAACATATGCGTTGCTAGTAGGGCTGCACCATATATCGAAAAAATATCGATATCGCGATATTGACATGTGCGATATCCATATCGCAAGGATGTGTGATAATTTCTTACATTTTTATGCATTATTCATCCGTTTTAGTGCGGAGTGGTTTGACTCCGGCGCCACCTTAAGCGCGCCACCTTAATCTGCTGCTGCCGCTTAGCTTAAGCTGGGCTTACACTGTGCGAATTTTGAAACGATTTTGACACGAATTTTTGTCGCACGACAGATTCAAGATCGTAGCAAAATTCGGCTCCTCTGTACGAATCATTCGTGCAGTGTCTGTGGGGTTACGAGCTGCGATAACCTGCTCACGATGAACGCACGACAGCTGATAGTAGCATCGCAGCAACATCAAACATGTTTGATATTTGTCGTGTGTCGCAGGTCCAAGCGCTGCTGAAGCAGGGAAAACAGCGTGTATGCTAGCACAGAAGGTACAAAGATAACAGCACACCTGAACAAACCTCCGTGAATGAGGGCCAACTTCAAACAAATCCCCACGCACACAAAGACATAAGTGCAACACACTTTAAACAAGCAGGGATAACGGTTTTGTTATGTTCTTGGTGTATTCAGATAAGAAGATAGCAATGCGCTTCTACAGTGTCAGACCATTTAGCGCACAGCCTAAATATGAAGCTGACACGCCAGCATCCAAACAACTCAGTCCACTGTGCACAATCAACATTAGCAACTATTGACAACACAGCCACTTTCCACAAAGAATATAGCGTATCGATGTACATGAAACCACAATCATAACACCATGCCATCAGCACAACTCTTAACAACACGCGCCAGATTTTCCCCACACAGCCCACATCAAGCAACACACGCACACGGGCACATACAGCAGTCAGACGCTCGTAAATCAGAATTACCCATGACAGTTCTTACCTTTCTCATTCAAAGACTGAAGTAAAACACCGTCTTCATGTGCGCTGTCCTTTGTTTCGTTTCCAAAAATGTTTATTAGTTCAAAACACAGCTGAAACTGAAAGTCCATCAGGCCAGCGAGGTCCGAGGTTTAGTGTATCAAACCACAAAGATACACTTTGGCTTCACGCTCTCATCCAGTACAAAATATTAAAATAACTCGTCGCATCTTCTGTTGACGCCGGTACAACTTTGTTGCTGCAGGACAAACCTGTGGCTGAGTGACGTACGCTACATGACGTGATCAGGGGGAAGAAAAGCTCTGAATGAGAGCGGCTGGTGATGGCTGTATCCCAGCGCTGCTGCGCACACACTTCTCTGGCTCAGATCCCTCGCACAGTCTGAGCAGGTTGAACGTATGCGTTTATCGCTCCGCACTGTGTGCGCACCTCCGTCGTGAGGTCGCAGCTCTTCTCGTATACGATTCTATCGCACACTGTGAGTTTGGAGATAATTTCGTACGTATTAAAATCGTGCAAAATCGCACAGTGTATGCCCAGCTTTAGCTAGAGCGAGGCGCAGTGAATGATAGCAACTACTACTGTAAACAGATGAAAAGATGAGCGCAGATGAAAGCAGCAAACTTCTTTTCCTAAAACCACTGCATCCCGACAATTCTGGACTATTTCTTTACAAGACAAGTGTTTCTATCATGTCGACGGCTCAAAACAGAAGCTACATTGAGGGGAAATACAACTGCAGCCCGCTTCCAACAACCTCACAAGGAGGACCAGCGTAAAGTTTCTTTACTCTTCAAACTCCTCAAACTGATCCGCTAGAATCCGGAAAAACCAAAGGAAAATTCACAGCTGTGGCGTTTTGATTCCAGCATGTTATGTCTTAGTTAACGTTAGCTGTGAGTTAGCATATTATCGCTGCTAACAGCGGATCTATTGCTAAANGAGAAGAAGGAAGAGAGAAGAGAGAGAGAGAGAGAAGAAAGAGAGAGAGATAAAAAAGAGAGAGAGAAAGAGAGAGAAGAGAGAGAAGAGAGAGAGAGAGAAGAAAGAGAGAGATAAAAAGAGAAGAGAGAAAGAGAGAGAAGAGAGAGAGAAGAGAGAGAGAGAGAAGAAAGAGAGAGAGAGAAAAAGAGAAGAGAGAATGAGAGAGAAGAGAGAGAGAGAGAAGAAAGAGAGAGAAAAGAGAAGAGAGAATGAGAGAGAAGAGAAGAAAGAGAAGAAGAGAGAGAGATAAAAAAGAGAAGAGAGAAAGAGAGAGAAGAGAGAGAGAGAGAAAAAGAGAGGAAAAAAGAGAAGAGAGAATGAGAGAGAAGAGAGAGAGAGAGAAAAAAAAGAGAAGAGAGAAAGAGAGAGAAGAGAGAGAGAGAGAGAAAGAGAGAGATAAAAAAGAGAAGAGAGAAAGAGAGAGAAGAGAGAGAGAAAGAAGAGAGAGAGAAGAAAGAGAGAGATAAAAAGAGAAGAGAGAGAAGAGAGAGAGAGAAGAAAGAGAGAGAGATAAAAAGAGAAGAGAGAAGAGAGAAGAGAGAGAGAGACGAAAGAGAGAGAAGAGAGAGAGAGAAGAAAGAGAGGAAGAAAGGGAAAGAGAAGAGAGAAGAGAGAGAAAAAGGGAGAGAAGAGAGAGAGAGAAGAAAGAGAGAGAAGAAAGCGAGAGAAAGAGAGAGACGAGGGAGAAGAAATAGAGACAGAGAGAGAGAGGAGAAAGAGAAGAGGGAGAGAGAAAGAGGAGAAGAGAGAAGAGAGGGAAGAAGAGAGAGAGAGAGAAGAAAGAAAGAGAGAAGAGAGAAGAAAGAGAGAGAGAGAAGAAAGAGAGAGAAGAGAGGAGAAGAAATGAGAGAAGAGAGAGAGAAAAGAAAGAGAGAGAGAAGAAAGAGAGAGAAGAGAAAGGGAAAGAAGAGAGAGAGAAGAAGAGAGAGAAGAGAAAGGGAAGAAGAGAGAGAGAAGAAGAGAGAGAAGAGAAAGGGAAAGAAGAGAGAAGAGAGAAGAAAGAGAGAGAAGAGAAGGGAAAGAAGAAGAGGAGAAGAAGAGAGAGAGAGAAAGGGAAGAGAGAGAGAAGAAGAAAGAGAAGGAGAGGAGAAAAAAAGAGAGAGAGAGAGAGAGAGAGAGAGGAAAATTAAGAAAGAGAGAGAATGTCAGATGACTAACAAACATTAGTTTAATCAACATAAAACTTTAGTTCAGAAAATGAAACTTACATTTTGAAGTTAAAGTGCATTTGATTTTTTACAGTGCAGCGGGTCATAATATTTTCCTCAAAGGGGCAATACGAATGAGTCTGGAGCTTGTTAAGGACCAAACTTAAATTAATGTTGTATATTTGCAATAAAGACAGATTCAATGGTATTTTATGAACGTGTAGCAGAATACAACTGTTTTAGTGAACTTTGACCATCTTTTGAACTTAAAATGTAATCAGACAGTTTCTCAACACGACCTGCAGAAAGAGACACAAACAGTGGAAAGTCAAGTCAAAGTCAAAAAACTCTGTTGTTGAGTTTATCTGTGAGAAAACAAAGGTTCTGCTGCTAAATCAACACTTGTTCGACTCTACAAACCCTAAAATCTAAAATGAGAATCTAAGCTGGATTTGTTTGGAGCTTTTCTTCCAGCCTTGGACAAGTTCAAATCTTGGATGATTTTGTAGTTTTTTGTGCAGAAACAGTTTTGTAGTTTTTGTTGGTGGTGGTGGTTGGTCTGTTGATGCCATTTTGTCCATTGACTTCCATTAGAAACATGTTTTTTATTGCTTTGAAAGTGTGATTTTTCAAACTTTTTTGTTCCTTTTCAGAAGAGCTGAAATGTGTCATTTTTACAATGGATAAGACAGAAGTGGAATAACAGATTCAAGCAAACAAGTTTGAAAAATAAACATTTTACTACCATTTTACAGCTGTTAAAAAAGGTAAATAAAAGGCTCTAACACAGGGGCCACATTGGCATCGGAGTTTGTCCTCGAAGGGCCAGATGTAACCAAAATTATCTTTGACATAGTACAAATACTAGTCTCTGTTTTTGATTTTTATATATTTATTGATGTGAAAGCGACTGATTATACATCTGCATTCAATTTTATTATGTTAGGGACACCCAGATTAATCCTGGCACTAATATCAAATTAAAGTAAACCTTACTTAAAATCATGTGGAGGGCCGCATTCCGGCCCCTGGGCCTTGAGTTTGACACATGTGCTCTAACAGAACATAAGGACAGCACAATTGTAAATGACATGACTCTGAGTTGAGCAAAATGGTGAACAATTTCAAAATGAAAAACATCAAAAATGGAGTAAAACTTCCCAACAAGAGTTAAACAACAGTGTTGGTCATGTTCTATGGTCTAGTAAAGGTGCTTCTCATCATTTTAAGGAGCTTGTCAAAAAGAATAACTTGACTATGAGCACAAAACAAATAGTCCACAGAGTTGCAGTGATGCACAGACATAAGAGAAACGACAAAAACATCTCCTACAAAAGTCCTTAGTCCAGCCACACCTCCTGAACTCAAACTTCAAACCAGGCCAAAACTCCTGTAGTGAATACAACTCTTTAGTGTACTGTGACAGTCTTTCCAAACATATCTCGGGCGCCTCTTCGCGGGCCAAACTAAACCTCTTGCAGGGCTGCGTTTGGCCCTTAGGCCTCACTTTGTGGACCACTGATCTATAAGCTTTCTTGTAAAAACTGCTTCTCAAAATGTTTTCTTATTTAAGACACTTCATCCACACAGTTCTGTGGGACAGTTTAAATTCAATGTATCTTTCAGTTTCTCAAAATCTCATTTAAGCCAAAAAGTTTTATATGTAAGTGTAAAATGCTTAAAAACATTAAAGAGTGAGAGAAAAGGAGAGAGAGAAACAAAAAGAGAGAGAGAGAGAGAGAGGAGAGAGAGAGAGTGGAACAAAGAGAGGGAGAAAAAGAGAGAGAAAGAAAGAAAGAATAAAGAGAGAAGGAGAGTGAAAGGAGAGGGAGGAACAAAAAGAGGGAGAGAGAGAGAGAGAGAGAGAAAGAGAGAGAGAGAGAGAGAGAGAAAGAGAGAGAGTAAAACAAAGAGAGGAGAAAAAGAGAAAGAGAGAGAGAAAGAGAGAGAGAGAGAGAGAGAGAGAGAGAGAAAGAGAGAAAAGAGAGAGAGTGGAACAAAGAGGAGAAAAGAGAAAGAGAGAGAAAGAGAAAGAAAGTGAGAATAAAGAGAGAGAAAGAGAGAAAGGGGTGAAGAGAGAGAGAGAGAGAAAGAGAGGTAAAAGAAGGGGGCAAAGAGAGAGAAATAGACAGACAGAGAGAAAAGAAAGAGAAATATAGACAGTGAGAAAGGGGGAGAGAAAGAGGAAGATAAAGAAAGAGAGAGCGAGAGAGAGGGAGAATAGAGGAAAAGAGTGAGAAAAATGAGAAAGAGCAAAGAGAAAGAGAGGAGGTGGGGAGAGAGTGAAAAGAGAGAAACAGAGTGAGAGGGGGGATGGATGGAGAGAGAGACAAGAGAGCGAGGGAAAGCAAGAGAAGGAGAGAGAGAAGAGAGGAAAGTTCAAATGTCTTAGATTCACACATTATTTTGGTTGGAGCAGATTCTGTTGCCAAGTAAAACTATCTGTCAATGGATTATCTGATCACTAAATTAGCTGTATTAGAATAATTGATTAGTCGTGATTAACTGACGAGCTGCAGTGTTTCCGCTCGGAGACTCCATCCATCCCAGCTGCAGAAGAAGAAGAAGAAGCTCAAGGCCGACCACAAACGTACCTTCTGCTCACACTAAATGGGTCACGCCGCTCCAGCTCCAATTAAACGTGAGGGGAAAACAACGTTCAAGAGCAGAGCGGCGGAGCGCAAAGCATGCTGGGAGGATTCCAAACTCATCAATGCCGTAATTGACAATTTCCACAGTCATTGAAAAGCTGCGGAATATGAAGACGGTGTCAGGAGAAAGAGAAAAGGATCGCGTCTGAAAATAACCCACGTCGCAAAAGAAGAAACATTTGCTCTGACAACAAGCTTCAGCCAGAAGTTTCCACCGTGACACATGTTTTAATGATCTTATTCACAGTTTGGACTTTATACCACCACCCATCTGTTTATGTGCTTTTGATTACAAACGGTTTTTATATGCTGTATCTTTGTTTATCTGTCTTTGTCTGCTACATAAATCAAATGTATTGTATTATTATTGTGTTTATACAGCCCCAGAGTGACTCCTGATGACCCTCCTGATGCATCATGGTCCTGGTCATGTGATTTTGTTGTCACACAGCCACATTTCCAAAAGGGCCGCTCTGCAACTTCACACAGGTGTCCAAATTTGTATTTTTTTTTTTTATTATATTTTATACTAATAATAATAATAATACATTTTATTTATAATGCACTTTCCATTTCAGAGAAATCTCAAAGTGCTACTAAAGTTAAATTGTAAGGATGAGTTTTATTCTGTCCTCACCTTTAATGGTCTAAGAGTCAAATAGTTTATGTAAGCGTCTTACATAAACTATCTGATTGTTCTGACAGTGACACATAACCTGAAGTTTACACGTTTTCAATCATTTGAGAGAAAAGTGATCAATGTAAAAGTGCTGTGTCTCTACACGTGTCTCTACAAACCTCAATATGACACATATGTCGCATTATTGATTACTGATCAGGGATCAATATGAGGGGATGAATTCTGTCACATTTTACCTCAGGAACAAAATGATACTTAAACTTTCTACAGAATGTATCTTTTAGTAATGACTTTTGCATTTCTTTAGTGCATCTGTGTAAACTTCAGCCTCAAACAGGATCAGGTGTTGTGTTAAAAGTTAAAAGTGTTTTATTGATCATTTTAAAGGAATAAAAACCCGTTTGTTTGTGTGATTGCACTGTTATAGACAATATTACTGTGGAAATTCAAAGACCTGAGTGTTTTTGACTCACACTGTGATGTCACTGTGTGAAATCTGAGGCTGTGCTGTTCTAGGGGGTGAAAAAAAAAAAAAAGTCAGAAATGTCTTCTTTGGGGTTTAATTAGTCTCAGTTGTGCCCCACATTTCCTTTAAGGATTTAGAGGTCTTATGGGTTAAATACAATAAAAATCGGTGTTCTCGGCCAACCAGATCTCACAAGAAAGAGTAAATATAACATATGCATTGCTAGTAGGGCTGCACGATATATCGAAAAAATATCGATATCGCAATATTGACAAGTGCGATATCCATATCGCAAGGATGTGTGATAATTTCTTAAATTTTTTTTCCATTATTCATCCGTTTTTAGTGCAGAGTGGTTTGACTCCGGCGCCACCTTAAATCTGCTGCTGCCGCTTAGCTAGCTAGAGGCGCAGTGAATGATAGCAACTACTACTGTAAACAGATGAAAAGATGAGCGCAGACAAAAGCAGCAAACTTCTTTTCCTAAAACCACTGCATCCCGACAATTCTGGACTATTTCTTTACAAGACAAGTGTTTTTCTATCATGTCGACGGCTCGAAACAGAAGCTACATTGAGGGGAAATACAACTGCAGCCGTCTCCAACAACATCACAAGGAGGACCACCGTAAAGTTTCTTTACTCTTCAAACTCCTCAAACTGATCCGCTAGAATCCGGAAAACCAAAGGAAATTTCACAGGCTGTGGCGTTTTGATTCCAGCGTGTTATGTCTTAGTTAACGTTAGCTGTGAGTTAGCATATTAGCGCTGCTAACAGCGGATCTATTGCTAACAACACAGCACAACCAAACCATAAACCACGGAGCAAATGGATTAAACACCACTCTGTTCAACTTTCCTTCGCCTCAGCATCATCTCAAAAAGTAAGTCCTGCGTGTGTACCTTGTAATTATGTGCGTGAAGCAGGCGTGTGTGTAATTAAGCTCGTTATGTAATTAAGCATCTGTGGTTACCATGGAAATAATGGCAAATCCGCCATGTTTGAATCAGTTTAGCAGAACTTCCATAGGAATACATTAGACAAAACCATTAAAAAAAGTAAACTAAACAGCCGTGGAACAGCCCAATAAACTGCTGAGTCAGTACTGGTACATTTATCTATCACTCTGTAGTAGCTATTTTTGGTATTTAACCATTTAAAATCTCCATTGGTTTAACATGGGACCAAACAAACATTCTAATGCTGTATGTCACATTACCAAGCCTAATACCCAGTAGGCGATTTGTCAATTTTTCACAGGGGGGATGGTATTGGGGGGGTGACTCCGGGAGGGCGGGGGATCTGGGGGTTCTCCCCCAGAAAATTTTGAACACAGCAGACCACATTTCCTTTAATTTGGTGCACTTTGGGGGTGTCCTAAGTTTGGGATTTATTGTTAAATTGTATTAAAAATACACTTAATAATGTAAATGTGATGGTTGATTATAATCCACTGCACATTCCACTGAGGCCTGGTAAATGTGTGTGTAACACTTAGGTTTAGCTTATTATTATACAAAATCTGCTTCAATCAGACCTTTGCATAGTTTATTTATCCACTGTAAGTAAAATGAAGCTGCTCCTGTAAGACGGAACAAACTCTATAAAGCCTACTTTAGATATTTTTTAATATTTTTAAATAATACATATGAGGTTGTTTTTGATTGTTTTGACCACTAGGTGGCAGAGGAGTGAGCACAGAGCAAAGAGCATACACTCATTTCATATTTTTTTCATTAGGCCTATTTTTTTGTTTAACTTAGCCAGATTGAAAATCAAACAGACTTTATTCTTTCACAGCTTAAGACAGACCTGGGTAAACTGTGGCCGAAGACCAGGTGTGACCCTCCATCTGTTTTAATTAGGCCCCCAGCATATTTTTGAGATTAAGCATAACTCTTAACACTGCAAAGTGTTTAAAACTACTAGAATAAAGAATAATCATTTGAATTGTAGTTGTTTTAGCCAGTTCAGAATAAAACATATCTATTTGGCAGTATATGTCACTTGTTTTAAGTATGTCTGACTGTTTACAAAACATTTTAGCTTGAATCAAATTTGCAACAAGTTAGAAATAATCTTAAATTATTTTAAAAATATATTTGTTTTATTTGAATGACTTGGCTGTGGAGCATGTTTTTGCACTTGTGCTCTTAATATACACAATTAATGACACTAGATAAATAGCCTGTTTTTCAATTAAAAATGTGCTTCCAATAATAAATTCTTATATCAATAATTGTGGTCTTGCCTTTTGCCACTAGTCTGGATTTGAATATGCCCTCTGGGAAAAAATAATCGCTTAAGACAAAAACCTGTCCTGTCTGTTAATTTACCGGTGTCTTCCCTCTTCCTCCACACGTCCCCCTGCCCTGACTCTCTGCGCTGGAGCAGGAGCGGGATGAGAGAGTGCACAGGGAAAGACACAAACTTGTGTTCATTTTGCATTTAGTCCTTTTTCTCTTTGAATAGTCTAAATATTTTCAGAAGCATTATTTCTTAGAAGCAGAAGTTGTCACAATGTTTAGTAGCGAGCTAACATAAAGCCAGAATCTGCGGACTTGCAGACGGGACAAACAAAATACTATTGCCCAGCGGTGCTCCCAGAAGGGAACGCCGCGGCAGGTGGTCATCGGTCATTGGGTGACACGGGAGAAGACACGGGACTGTGGATAGATGTGAAAACGCGTGTATGTGGTCAGTCTCGTATCGGGAAAGAGGACACGGCCGCGCGCATGAGAACGAGCATCCCCGGAGCAGCGTAAACTCACCTCTTGTTTGACGCACGAGCGGTCTGTTCCTCCGACGCGCTCCTTATGTGTCGTCCTTCAGTTTCTGCGCTAGATTGTGGCCTGTGAGGCGCTGTAAAGTCCCGGTTTTGCAAAAACCTCTGCAGAAGTTTGACAGTTTGAGCGTGTCTGTTGCGTCAAGTTCAGTAACAGCTTCCCGTGTGGAGTTTTCAACATAAAAGTCCTCGTGTTTACTAGTTGCACCGGAGGTTTTATTGTGAAACGGTTGTTCAGTGAAGCAATACACAAACTCACGTTACCACAATTAAATGGAGCGGAGCGGGACACTGTACGCCGAGAAGGGTCTGATGCATCGATTAAAAAAAAAATCCTTTCGTCATCAGCAAAGGGGATGGCATCCCCCCGCATCCCCCCTCAAATCGCCTACTGCTAATACCTGTGTGTTTAGCGCTGCGTTCTCGTCTTCTTCTTCTCTAAAAGAACGACTCTTGTGGCTCGTGATGGTTTAAAACGCTCAAAAACTATACTTGTGATAAAACTGTGACCTGTCAGGTACGTTTAATACGACGCACAACCTCATCTTCACTTCACAGACAGACGTGAAACGTGTGTAAAGGTAGCAACTGCGGTTGCCAGATTTTCAGAGTAACCAGCAACTAAGCCTTGAAAAAAAGCGTCCTAAAACATGACAGAGCTTCAATAAAAATAAGTTAATAAAATAATTAAGCAATTACAAAGCCACAGAACGTGTGCTGTTTATATGCACATTGTTTTAAAGTGTAATAACGATTTAAAATAAATGCACAGAGAATTTCTTAAGTGAAAAATAAATATAGCAAAAATATCGAATATCGCAATCTCAGAGCCCATATCGCATATCGCAGAAATTTTCAATATCGTGCAGCCCTAGTTGCTAGTTTGGTTTCTTAGAGCCTGAAGCTCATGTTGAACCATGAGTCAGGCACATGAACCGTCTGTGATAGGCTCAGGCACTTGTTTCCACACAGTTCTCACCTGTGATGCTATTTTTTTTTACAGAAGTTCATCTAAATCTCTTTTTTAAACCACTACTTGTTCATCTTACATACTGTTCCTTTAAACGTTTCTGGACAGTAATTATTTATTTAGAGCATTGAAAATTTGTATTCAAGTCTATTTTGAATGTTTTTTTAAAGTTACACAGTGCAGCTTTAAAAAAGTTACGTAAAATGGAGTAGCTGATTGTCACACTGCAAACACCATTTAGGTTTTAGATCTGGCAACTTTGAATCCTGGGACACATGGTTTATATCGACGTGTTTTCAGTTTTGGTTACAGTTGTGGCTTAAAAAAAACCTCTTTTTACTGACAACAAAGTGAAAGTGAAGAGCAACACCCAAGCAACACGTATTTATCAGAAGATCCCTGCTGCTTGAGTCAAACAGAGTTCACTTCAGCAGAAAAAAAAATAAAAAAACAGAGCATGACCTTTTGTTCCTGGGTCGCTGTATGTCTAAATTTTATAAGAAATATTGTAGGTTTATTATTAACATTGCAAGAATTTCTATAATATTAAGACTTTCTACTATACTGTAAAAATATAAGGCAGCGTAACTTAAACATACAAAGTTTTATGTCAACTAAACTCATGTATGTCAATCTGTTATTCTATTTCTCTCCTCCTCTCCACTGCCCTCCCTGTAGCTCTCTCCTCCTTCTCTCTCTTTATTCTGTCTCCCCCTACCGCTCTTTACTCTCTCTCTCCTCCTTCTCTCTCTACTGTCTCTCTCTTTTCACGCTCGCCTTTTCTCCCTCTCTCTTTATTCTCTCGTCCCTTCCCTCTCTCTTCCCTCCCTCTCTCTTTATTCTCTCTCTCGCCCCTCTTTCTCTCTTTAGTCGCTCTACCCCTCCTCTCTCCTTATCTTTTTTCTCTCTCCTCCCTCTTTCTCTCTTTATTCTCTCTCTCCCCTCCCTCTTCTCTTCCCTCTCTCCCTCTTCCTCTCTCCTCCCTCTTTCTCCCTCTGTCTTTATTTTCTCTCCCTCTCCCTTCCCTCCTTATCTCTTTATTCTCCCCTCCCGCTTCTCTTCCCTCTCTCTCTCTTCCTCTCTCCTCCCTCTCTGTCTTTATTCTCTCTCTCCCCCTCCCTCTCTCCTCCCTCTTTCTCTCTTTATTCTCTCTGTCTCTCTCCCTTAAAAGTTGAAAGTCTTTGTCTCACATTTTTGAGTTACGTCAACACAAAGCCTATCGACCTTAAGACTTTTGACAGCCATAATAATCTAATAAAACATAGTGAGAAGTTCATTTGAAAATAATATTGTACAGTAGTGTGAGATTAGCACAGCGCTGATTATTTAACCCACCTAAACCCACTCTCCTGATTGGACGGTCACATTGTGTTCTTGTGTCAAGCGCTTGAGAACTGACACATCGGTATTTGTGAGAGAAAAGCGAGCGGGAGAGACAACAACGCCAGGCAAATGGTTTTACAAATTGTGCGAGCGGAGATGGAGGTGTTCTGGCATTTGTGACAATTACAGAGCCCGGGATAAGTGCAGGAAGCTGGGGCCCGGAGTCTATATTTGAAGTGGCTGCGGCGAACGCTCTCGCAGGTCCAATCTGGCAACGCGCGCTTCCCTTTTCGGGTGTCTTTGTCTTGCCAACGAAACCATAATGGAGTGTCTTCTTAGCACCTAAAGAGAATTATAGGTGTGGTCCCCGGGCCAAGAGCGAGTGCAGGGCCAAACGTGTGCACACATCCTGGCCCAGCGTGGGACCGTCCTGGCCGGGCTGGGCTGGGCTGGGCTGGAGCGATGATTCGAAAGTGGACACGTTTAAGGAGGCTGTGAGCCAAGAGCTGGAGAGAAGAGAGGGAAAGTGTGAGAGAGAGAGAGAAGAGAAGAGACAGAAAGGGAGGATAGAAAGCAAGATGAGAGGGAGAAAGAGAGAAAGACGATGAAAAAGAAAAAAGAGAAGGAGCGAGAAAGAGAGGGGAGAGGATAAGTGACAGGAAATAAGGAGAAAGGGAGAGAGAGAGAGAGAAAGAAAGAGAGAAAAAGAGAGGAAAAAGAGAAAGAGAGAGAGAGAAGAGCAGCAGAGGAGAAAGAGGGTAGAAAAAGAGAGGGGGAAAAGAGAGGTGGAGAGAAAGAGAAAAAGAGAGAGAGAAGAGAGACTAAAGAAAGAAGAAAGAAACAAAAGAAAAACAAAAGGGGGGCAGAGAGTAAGATGGAGGAGAAAAAGAAAAAGAAAGAGAAAGGAGAAGAGGGACAGAGGAGAAAGAGAGAGTAGGGGAGAAAGTGAGAAAGAGGGAGATGAGAATGGGGGAAGAAAGAAGAGAGAAACAAGAGAAACAGAAAGAAGGAGGAGAAAGAGAAAAAGAGAGGGACAGAGAAAGAGATAGGAGAGAAAAAGTGAAGAAGAGGGAAATAAGAAATGGAGAGAAAGAGAGATGAAGTGGAGAAGAGAGAGGAAAAAAGAGACAGAGAGAGAGAGAGAAAGAGGGAGCAGCAGAGAAGAAAGAGTTGAATGAGAGAGAGGTAGGTGGAGAGAAAGAGTAAGATGGAGGAGAAAAAGAGAGAAAGAAAAAAGAGAAAGGGGAAGAGGGACAGAGGAGAAAGAGTGTCAAGAAAGAGAAAGGAGAGAGAGAGAGGGGCTGAGTGAGAGGAAAATAGAGGGAAGCGAGAATTGAGGAGACATAAAAGAGAGAAATGAAGTGGAAGAGAGAAAAAGCAAGAAAGAAAGAAAGAAAGAAAGAAAGAAAGAAAGAAAGGGGAAGAGGGACAGAGGAGAAAGAGGGGAGAAAGAGAGAGATAGGTAAGTAAGAAAGAGGGAGATGAGAATGGGGGAAAAAGAAGAGAAACAGAAAGAGGAAAAGAAAGAGGGATGGAGAAGGAGAAAAAGAGAGAAAGGGGAAAGAGTCAGAGAGAAACTTGACTTAAAAAGAGGAAGAGGGGCAAAGGAGAAAGAGGGTAGAGAGATGAAAGAGAGTCGGGAGAAAGAGGGGCAGAGTGAGAGGGAAATAGAGGGCGGAGAAGAGAGAAATGGAGCGAGTGACAGAGAGAATGTGAACGAGAGGGGAAGAAAACAGACAAGAAAAAGAAGGAGAGAGAGAAAGGGGAAGAGGAAAAGGAGAGTAGAAAGAGACAGGGAAAAATAAAAGAAAGAATGAGAGGAAGAGGGAAAGAGAGAGAAGGGCAGAAAGATAGAAAGAGACAGAGAGAAAGAGAGAGAGCAAGAGAAAGACAGAGAGTAAGAAAGAAAGAAAGAAAGAAGAGAACGAAAGAGAGAGAGAGAGGGAGCAGGAGAGAGAAAACAGGAGAGAGAAGTAGAATCAAGCTCCAAAACCACTGTGGATTGTTTGAGAGTAAAACAGGACAGAGGTGTAAAGACTGGTGAGACTGAAATCAAAGCGTCTGATTGGACAGTAGGGGGCGATACTGTGTCAGCGCAGACAATGGATTCAAAGTGATTCTAAAATCAGTGGCGGACCGTCAGGGCCTACAAAGCCTTCTCTGCTGGCCTAAAAATATCTAAATAACAAACTGATAATCATATTTAGTGCATGCATGTTTAATCATTATTCAACAATTATTTATCAGCATAAGCATCGTTTTGCAGCTTTCAGTTGTGTGTTTCATAATATATTGTTTTAACCAATCATATTTCAGCATCAGTTGTTGTCAGGGTCAGTGAAATCTGCCCGAGGCCTTCACAGTCAGTTTTAAAGGCTCCGTCTCTTAACATAAGTGTGTATCAAACTGTTGCTTCAACCAATCAGATTTTACGTCGACGACCCAAGGCCTTCTAGCAGACCACCGGCAACGTCACGATAACTACGGCATTTGATTGGCTGTCTGTGCTTATTGTTGTTTTGAGCAGTTTAGTCACAGTGGCTAAAGGGAGAGAAGAAATCCATTTGGTTGCAAATTTATTGGTAAAGCCTTTTTCAAGACGGACTTTTCAAGAAAAGCTGGACATTGTTCAGAAAGACCGGGCAACTCCAAACCCAGCAGCTCTCTGAGCTCCTGTCACAAGCAGGAAAGGGATTTGTGCTGCGGGACACTTACAAGGTGCTTTCCAATATTTTTGACGAATCCAGAGTGGATTTACAGCTAAACGAGCAAGTGTGGAGGGAAACATAGCTGCGTGAGAGAGGAGCCGATACGAGGAAAATCTACGAGGCCACTGGAAGCGTCGCCTGTGCCCCGGGGACCAGAGCCTTTGCGTTTTTGGTGTACAAGTAATTCAGACTATTGGTGAGTAAATATTTTTGGATGTGTGTGTAAATGCCTTTATTCTGGCTATAGAAGTAATAATGCTTTGCTCTTTATCTCTTAGAATAGTTTAATAGCCAAGTTTAATAGTCTAATACTGTACATTACACTAAAATCAAAGTGTTAGGAGACGTCTTCATTGTCTGTTCAAGTGACTTACTCCACTTCACTCTCACTGTTCTAATTGAATCCAAATAATACTTGAAAAAACACTACAGCACATTTCACGGTTTTTAATTCCCACCAAAGTGCTTTACGAATGGATTAGTCTGAATTACAGAAGAGAATTCAGCTTTGGAATCAATATGAGTTTAGTTTTGTCCTTGTACAAATATTCTATACTATTCCCATGCTTTAACTTATATACAAAATATGTAAACTGAGTACACTCTTCCTCTCACTCAGCCTGACCCAGTGAACCTGAACCTGCCGCACCAGACCCGACTCCAGGAACGGGACGGGAGAATACATGCGGTGAATGAGAGAGACCTGCTGTAGAGCTGAGGTCGCAGAAGTGAAGCATCGAGGGTCAACAGTCCAGACGAAAGCAAAGAGGAACAGGCAGAGGAGGAATCACTGACGGTTTGAAAGAGGATGAATGGTTCAGAGTTGTGCCCCGAGCAGAGAGGTCACAGCTGTGGATTCTCAGTCAAGAGTTTGTTGGTTTGATGATGTTTGTTTGTTTTTTAACCTATGCAATTATTGTTGTTGGTATTATTGTTATCGCTAGTAGGCTTATTTCTGTTGTTGTCAATGTCATGATGATGATAGGAATATCACTATTGTTACAATGACTGTTATTGTTCTTAATTGGCAGTGGTGGTAGTGATGATGATGGCGACAGTAATAATAATGAATTTTATTTCATTTAAATATATTTTATTTTTGCAATTTTATTTATTATTTATTATTATTATCATTATTTTTATTTATTTATTTTTTGTCCTATTAATTACATGTATTTCTATTTTCTCTCTATTGATATGTATTTGTTTGTTGGGTGGGTTGGTCCTGGAGTTCTGTGGGGGGGTTGGGGGGGGGGGGGTGGAGTTTGGGTTGGGGGATGGATGTGGCTGGGGATGAGGGGGGGTGACGTTTTGTTAATGGGAAAAAATAAAAATGTCACCTGCATTGCATACTCACCCATATCCTGTAAAAATGGATCAATAAAAAATTGATCAAAAATAAATAAATAAATATTGTGAAAAAATGAAATGTGCAAGGTTCAAAATCAAATTCTTATCAATTATTTAACACAAGGTCAGTTTGCTATCTCAGTTTGATTGGTTCGCCCCACACACCACCATCATATCTGTTCGCTGATTGGTCCACTGTACTTCCTGGTTTTAGGGAGCCGTCTGCAGTTCTGTGGTACCTGACCTAAAGCTGGAGTGAAATGAAATCAAGTGAAAACAAGCGTGACTAACAGTGTCTAGTAGCTGAACGTTGACAACTACAGCCTGAAAAACACAACACATCAAAGGACAAAATCAAATGTACTAACGGAAGGTTGAACTCTGCAGACGACCAGTTAAATGCTTGGCTGTCTAAACGATCGAATAGACTAAAAAGGAGATGTGGCCAAAGCTCTCAAGTTAAAAAAGTCTTTTTGATTGAATATTTATTTGACCCAAACTGTTCAAAAAGCCACAAAAATACAAAAGAGTTTATGCAAAAGCAACAACTTGTACAGAAAGTGAAGGAAACACTATATTTATATGTTGCCTGGAAAGTTCAGACTCTGCATAAAAATATAATGTCTGACCACAGCGTCTCTTTGGAATTTCAGTGTGCATGATTGACAGATTAATTGGCCAATCAGGGATACACTGCCCCAACATGGCTGCACACAACAACAAAAAATACTTGAAAAAATGCGGAAAAAACAAAAAAATATATATCAGGTGGAACTAAAAAACATAGTGGATTTCCTCAAAATCAATGAGCGAAGGACAGTTACATTTTGGTCTAAATGACAGACGACCAGCTCCTTAGTTTTATGCTCAACGCAAATAAACTACAAGACTCACTCTGAGCAGTCGGCTGAAGCCTGGGTTCTAGATCTCCGGCACATTTATATTCAGCATAAAAATGGATTTGTTCAAAATATTTAAAAAAGTAAATTGTTTCTTGTAAATCCTAAATGGTAAATGGTCTCTATTTAGCACTTTTCAACTTTCAATGTTCCCAAAGAGGACTCTTGTCGTCCCACTGTGGCTCCTGGTGTTCCAGCGGTCTCCCATCCAAGTACTGACCAGGCCCTAACTGAGATTGCTTTGACAAACAGGTGTGCTGAATCTTCAGAATTGAAATACAATTATTGATTGACTAAAAGACTCCAGCACTTTTGAGTCTTTGGATTGAAGTGAATGGACAAGTGTTTAAAAACTGCACATGTAACTGTAAGAAAAAGCCCAGTGTTTATTATACAGGTAAGCATGAGAAATAAAATTATACAAATGTTTTGATTTGATTTGATCCAAAACAGAAATAAAAGTGTTGTATTTGATAGTTTGAAGTGTTGCAGAGACACAGGTTTGATGAATGATCTTCTGGTCCATAACATCCACTATAAGATTATGAGCTGCACCTGTGTGATCAGTCACTGTGACGACAGCAGACGGCCCCATGCTAGAGTCTGAATACAAACACAGAGGACCGCAGACACAGGACCGCAGAGACACAGGACAGAGACAGGACGACAGCAGACGGCCCACGTACGAGTCTGAATACAAACACACGGGACCAGGAGACAGAGGACCGCAGAGACAGAGGACAGAGACAGGACGACAGCAGATGGCCCCACGCACGAGTCTGAATACAAACACACGAGACCAGAAGAAACAGGACAGAGACAGGACCATACAGAGACAGAACCGCAGAGACAGGACCATACAGAGACAGGACCGCAGAGACAGGACGACAGCAGACGGCCCCACACACGAGTCTGAATACAAACACAGAGGACCGCAGACACAGGACCACTCAGAGACACAGGACAGAGACAGGACGACAGCAGACGGCCCCACGCACGAGTCTAAATACAACACGGGACCAGAAGAAACAGGACAGAGACAGGACCATACAGAGACAGGACCATGCAGAGACAGGACCGAGCAGGACATGGAGCAGACCATGCAGAGACAGGACCCAGAGACAGGACCATGCAGAGACAGGACCGCAGAGACAAGACCATACAGAGACAGGACCGCAGAGACAGGACCATACAGAGACAGGACCGCAGAGACAGGACCATACAGAGACAGGACCGCAGAGACAGGACCGCAGAGACAGGACCATACAGAGACAGGACCATGCAGAGACAGGACCGCAGAGACAGGACCATGCAGAGACAGGACCGCAGAGACAGGACCATACAGAGACAGGACCATGCAGAGACAGGACCATGCAGAGACAGGACCATACAGAGACAGGACCGCAGAGACAGGACGACAGCAGACGGCCCACGCACGAGTCTGAACACAAACACATAGGACCAGAAGAAACAGGACAGAGACAGGACCATGCAGAGACAGGACCGCAGAGACAGGACGACAGCAGACGGCCACGCATGAGTCTGAATACAAACACAGAGGACCAGGAGACAGGACCGCAGAGACAGGACCATACAGAGACAGGACCGCAGAGACAGGACGACAGCAGACGGCCCACACCAGAGTCTGAATACAAATACACAGGACCAGGAGACAGGACCGCAGAGACACAGGACAGAGACAGGACGACAGTAGACGGTCCCACACCAGAGTCTGAATACAAACATAAGGCACATAGTAGAGACCTGCACGGGACTAGATTTTCATGACCGCTCCCGCCCGATCCCGAGGGTTTGCTCATGGGTCCCGTGGGAACTCCCGCCCGATGCATGTCTCTAGCACATAGGACTACAGAGACAGGACGACAGAAAACGGCCCCACACCCGAGTCTGAATACAAACACACAGGACCAGGAGACAGAGGATCACAGGGACAGGACCACACAGAAACACAGGATCACAGGGACAGGACCACGCAGAAACACAGGATCACAGGGACAGGACCACGCAGAAACACAGGACCAAAGAAACAGGACCGCCGAGACAGGATGACAGCAGACAGCCATGGCACCAGAGTCTGAATACAAACGCACAGGGCCGGGAGACACAGGAGCACGCTGAGACACAGGACCAAAAAGACACAGGACCACGCAGAGACACAGGATGACAGCAGACGGCCCACGCCAGAGTCTGAATACAAACACACAGGACCAGGAAACACAGGACCACAGAGACAGGACAACAGCAGACGGCCCACGCACGAGTCTGAATACAAACACAGAGGACTGGGAGACACAGGACCACGCAGAGACACAGGACGACAGCAAACGGCCCCACACACGAGTCTGAATACAAACATCAGGAGATGATGTGAGATTGACCAAAGACCGTTTGAATTGCCATTAGTTATAGAAAATAAATATATACCAAATAAAACATCAGACCTTTGGTGAAGGTCCCCCAAGAAACAGCTCATGAACAGATACATCTGCAGTCCAATGTGTCCAAGTTGATTATTTTTATTGTATATATAATATATATAATATATATATATATATATATATATATATATATATATATATATATAATATATATATATATATAATATATATATTTATTTTTTTTTTTTTTTTTTTTTTTTTTTCATTTTTTTTTTGCCTTAGTATGAAAGGTTGTTGGTCACAGCAAAATGCCAAACAAGCAAACACAAAAAAACTGTTTGAGCGCACAATAAAGCAGAAATGAAGCTGCAATGTAACTATCCAAGAACACAAGTTGAACCACACTGCTCGACTAATTAGAAAAGCATGAGTCTTGCAAGAAGAATCAATAAATCCAGTGATCGTGAGCTAAATGTGTCCGTTATGCAAATCCTCTAGCGCTTTCTATATTTACATAAGGCAGAGTGAGAAGCCTGGAAGCAGCCTTTAGCAGCGAGACCCCCCAGATGGACCTGACCTCTGAAAGCAGATCCACCGCAGACCACCTTCAAAGTCAAACCTGCTGTAACGTTAGAGCAGAAAGACTTCAGGCATTTAGCACTTCAGAAAAGATGTTTGACCTGCACTGAAGAATGTAGCGCTACCAGACGCTGAGAGAGGGTCAGGCATGTGTCCAGAGAAGAGAGGATCAGACGTGTGTCCAGAGAAGAGAGGATCAGACGTGTGTCCAGAGAAGAGAGGATCAAACGTGTGTCCAGAGAAGAGAGGGCCAGACGCGTGTCCAGAGAAGAGAGGGTCAGACGTGTGTCCAGAGAAGAGAGACCTAGATGTGTGTCCAGAGAAGGCCTGACGTGTGTCTAGAGAAGAGAGACCTAGATGTGTGTCCAGAGAAGAGAAGGCCTGACGTGTGTCCAGAGAAGAGAAGGCCTGACGTGTGTCCAGAGAAGAGAGGGTCAGACGTGTGTCCAGAGAAGAGAGGGTCAGACGTGTGTCCAGAGAAGAGAGGACCAGACGTGTGTCCAGAGAAGAGAAGGCCTGACGTGTGTCCAGAGAAGAGAGGGTCAGACGTGTGTCCAGAGAAGAGAGGACCAGACGGGTGTCCAGAGAAGAGAGGACCAGACGTGTGTCCAGAGAAGAGAGGGTCAGACGTGTGTCCAGAGAAAAGAGGACCAGACGGGTGTCCAGAGAAGAGAGGGTCAGACGTGTGTCCAGAGAAGAGAGGGTCAGACGTGTGTCCAGAGAAGAAAGGGTCAGACGTGTGTCCAGAGAAAAGAGGACCAGACGGGTGTCCAGAGAAGAGAGGGTCAGACGTGTGTCCAGAGAAGAGAGGGTCAGACGTGTGTCCAGAGAAGAAAGGGTCAGACGTGTGTCCAGAGAAGAGAGAGTCAGACGTGTGTCCAGAGAAGAGAGGGTCAGACGTGTGTCCAGAGAAGAGAGGGTCAGACGTGTGTCCAGAGAAGAGAGGACCAGGCATGTGTCCAGAAAAGAGAGGACCAGGCATGTGTCGGAGAAGAGAGCGTCAAACGTGTGTCCAGAGAAGAGAGGGTCAGACGTGCGTCCAGAGAAGAGAGAACCAGACGTGTGTCCAGAAAAGAGAGGGCCAGAGATCTGTCCAGAGAAGAGAGGGTCAGACGTGTGTCCAGAGAAAAGAGGACCAGACGCGTGTCCAGAGAAGAGAGGGTCAGACGTGTGTCCAGAGAAGAGAGGGTCAGACGTGTGTCCAGAGAAGAGAGGGTCAGACGTGTGTCCAGAGAAGAGAGGGTCAGACGTGTGTCCAGAGAAGAAAGGGTCAGACGTGTGTCCAGAGAAGAGAGGGTCAGACGTGTGTCCAGAGAAGAGAGAGTCAGACGTGTGTCCAGAGAAGAGAGGATCAGACGTGTGTCCAGAGAAGAGAGGACCAGGCATGTGTCCAGAAAAGAGAGGACCAGGCATGTGTCCAGAGAAGAGAGCGTCAAACGTGTGTCCAGAGAAGAGAGGGTCAGACGTGCGTCCAGAGAAGAGAGAACCAGACGTGTGTCCAGAAAAGAGAGGGCCAGAGATCTGTCCAGAGAAGAGAGGATCAGACGTTTGTCCAGAGAAGAGAGGACCAGGCATGTGTCCAGAAAAGAGAGGACCAGGCATGTGTCCAGAGAAGAGAGGGCCAGAGATCTGTCCAGAGAAGACCAGAAAAGTCAAAGCAACTCTTGAACTACAGACTTGTTTCACGTTTGGTCATAGTGTTAATACAGTAGTGCCACAGTAACAAACGAGAGAACAAGAAAACATCACCGGAGAAAACGTAGATATACAACATATAGAAAGTCTTCAAAGTTGTCATCTGGACAGTGTTTTTCCGGAGATCAAGATGTTTCGACTCATCAGGAAGTCAAGTTTAAATCTTAGAACTCTCAAAATGACTTTTGGATGAGAGTCGAAACTGTCTTAATCTCTGGAAAAACACTGTCCAGATGACAACTTTGAAGACTTTCTACTATGGATCACTCCTGGACGAATGAGGGATAGATATACAATGAAACCTTTTTTTTTTTTACGTCAATACGATACGAAATGTAAAATAACCACAGATTTTGGTTGAAGCCACGTTGCGACATTTTCTTTGGGTCCAGCAAGGTGTGTGTACAGGTATAAGTGCTGTGACCTGGAGTGTGTGTTTGAAGCACTAACACATTATGACCACTATTTACCACTCCTTTTCAAACCCAACTCAGAACCGGCCTGAACCCGCCAGCTCTAGAACCACAATAGAGACACAATGCTCACGTGACCATTCAGATGCATATACAGTAAATGTGTGCCCTCTGCTATTTACTGTGGCAGAGTTTGTAGAAATCCATCCCTGCTTAAAGAAACTGGCTACAAAATAAACTGAAAAGAATACCTGGTAAATGATAGTCATTCCCTTGGTCAGTAAGTTCAGTTGGGCACATTTGAGCAAAACAAAGTCCAGTTTTATCACTACCGGATGGTTTTGAGATCAAATGATTTCCAAAAGAACAAAGAGCAGAAGGAGTGCAGATGGAAAAGTCCAGATTCCTGAACAGGAAGAACGGCCAACACAGCTCCAGGCTCTTACCTCTTCTTTTATCAGTCACATTCTTATTTCTTTATTATTTATAGAAGACTAACTTTCTAAAGGGGGGTGCACGGTAGCCAAGTGGTTAGAGCTCTGGCTTCCCAATAAGGAGATCGTGGGTTCGACTCCCGGGTCGGACCATATCAACATCTCACGATCTCTCTGGGTGGAGTTTGCATGTTCTCCCTGTGTCACAGTGGGTTTTTCTCCGGGTACTCCGGTTTCCTCCCACCTCCAAAACATGCATGTTTAGGTTCATTGGGCATCACTGTAAATTTCCCTTAGAGAATGACTGAGAGAGTGAATGATTGTCTGTCTAACCCTGCGATGAGTTGGCCACTGTCCAGGGTGTTTCCCCGCCTAAGGCCCACAGTTACTGGGATAGGCTCCAGTCACCCGCGACCCCTAATGGGATTAAGCGGTAGAAAATGAATGAATGAATGAACTTTCTAAAGGAATGGTTTGTGTTAATTAGTTCGGCACAATTTGGATGAATGATCTACTTGTATTGTGACTGAGGTTAGACCTGATCACAGCGGGAGAGTGAAAGCGCACATTCCACACATTTCATTGATGTGTAGAACTTCACTCATACAGTACAGTCCAAAAGTTTGGACACACTTTCTCATTCAAAAAGTTTTCTTTATTTTCATGACTATGAACAAAGTAGATTCACACTGAAGACATCCAAACCATGAATGACCAGAAGGAGAGTGATGACCTGGCCTCCACAGTCACCAGTCCAGATGGTTTGGGGTGAGCTGAGCCGCAGTGTGAAGGCCAACAAGAGCTAATCATCTCTAGGACTCCTTCAAGACTGTTGGAAGAGCATTTCAGGTGACGACCTTATGAAGCTCATCAAGAGAATGACAAAAGTACTGTCAAGCCTGTGTCCCCCTTTTTCACTGTTGTTTGGACACGACGATTACAACGCAAATTATAGCGGCATGTTAAAACGTGAAAGAAAGAAACACAGAAAGAAAGAAAAAGAGAAAGAAAGAACAAAAGAAAGAGAAAGAAAGAACAAAAGAATGAACAAAAGAAAGAAAGAAAGAGAGAAAGAAAGAGAGAGAGAGAGAGAGAGAGAGAAAGAAAGAAAGAAAAAGAGAGAAAGAGAGAAAAAAAAGAGAGAGAGAGAAAGAGAAATAAAGGACAAAAGAAAGAAAGAAAGAAAAGGAGATAGAAAGAAAGCAAGAAAGAAAGAAAGAAAGAGAAAGAAAGAAAGAAAGAACAAAAGAAAGAAAGAAAGAGAAAGAAAGAACAAAAGAAAGAAAGAGAGAGAAAGAAAGAAAGAAAGAAAGAAAGAAAGAAAAGGAGTTAGAAAGAAAGAAAGAAAGAAAGTCTAGTTATGTAGTTATTATACAAACAACTTTTTAAAATTTTAAAATGTCCTCTATGTATCTGTGGCTATGTAATCAAACAATAGATAAAACACTATATTTAGTTCAAAACAGGTTTATTATATAAATGACACAATTTGTCGAGTCCCTTCTACCAAACCTGTCCACTTTTATGAATAGTCCAGGCCAATGAGCTGACAAGAACTAATGATAGAATCACATGTATTTTAAACAGAGAAAAAAAAAACATGACATTTAGTTTCATCCACACGACAGTCGTCAGTGTGTGAAGCTCCGTCCTACAGCCCTTCAGCACAAACTGCGTCGGAAAATAATCCCTTTTCTGAGTGTTTGTTTGGCAGGTGAATGGAACTGAAGTGTCATATGTGATGAACGGTTTTACTGAAGGTAGAATAGTGTCTCCTCAGGCTGAGTCTCATCAAAACTCTTTATTCATTCAATGCTTTTTCTATAAATAAATGACATCCTTCTTTTTAAAGCAGCGGCATGTTTACTCTCCGCAAACATTTGGTTTATGCTGCCGTGAAAAGACTGTATGTTATTTAAAGTAAGTAAATCAGAGTAGGCCTAATTAAACATGAACGACACAGCTCTCATATTCAGGTAGACATGACAGGTTGGTCGACATGTTTCAGTCAAACATAGAACATTTTATTATATCAGATTATATTTAAGAGTTTGTTAACTACTTGTGGCTTCCTTGTGGCAGCAAATGAACGGTAAGAGACCCTTTTCAAATCAAACTTATTTATAAAGCACTTTTCATACAATGTACTACATGGAAGAATTAAATACTGTAGTTTTTGTAATGTAAAGTATCTGTACTTTACATTAGACTAAAGATTTTGTGGGTTGAGTTGTTTGTTTGTCTTGTAACCATGGAGATGGGACATGAAGCTATGAATGCTAACTTTGCTAGCTTTGAACATTTGAATGCTACAGAACTTTCACTTCTGCTGCGGCAGAAATAATTTGAAGGGATGGCCATATCACTGACTGAAATAACAGAAGTTTCATCTGAACCACTTGGACCTGTCTCATTTGTTCAACTGCACCTGCTCCTCCAGCAAAGGCCCTGACCAGCCAAACCTCCACCTGCTCCTCCAGCTAAGGCCCTGACCGAGCCAAACCTTCAACTGCACCTGCTCCTCCAGCTAAAGCCCTGACGGAGCCAAACCTCCACCTGCTCCTCCAGCTAAGGCCCTGACGGAGCCAAACCTCCACCTGCTCCTCCAGTTAAGGCCCTGACGGAGCCAAACTCCACCTGCTCCTCCAGCAAAGGCCCTGACGGAGCCAAACCTCCACCTGCTCCTCCAGTAAGGCCCTGACGGCCAAACCTCCCCTGCTCTCCACTAGCCTGACCGAGCCAAACCTCCACCTGCTCCTCCAGCAAGGCCCTGACGAAGCCAAACCTCCACCTGCTCCTCCAGCTAAGGCCCTGACGGAGCCAAACCTCCACCTGCTCCTACAGCTAAGGCCCTGACCGAGCCAACCACATCATGGAGATGTTCCTGAGCTCTGTTCCGTGGACCAAGCTCCAAACCTGGGGCGACAGAGGCTTCTCAATCACTGCCCACCCTCTGGGACAGAGACTGCACCCACCTTAATGTTGTAATTACAAACTGTTTTTATGTATTATACCTTTGTTTAACTGCATTTGTCTGTAAAGCATCTTTGAGTGTCTAGAAAAGTGATATATAAATAAATGTATTATTATGATTATTATTATTATTATAAAATGTAGGGACTTTTTACTTTTACTTCTTACATTTACCAAGAAATATCTGTTCTATCTTCTACTTACAATTTAACAAACGTGTTTGCTTAAAGATCCATAAACAGATGAATTTCCATTAATACTTATAATTATAAAGCCCATCTCACTCCACAACATCACAAACCAACTTTGTGCACTGCAAAAAATGTATTTCCAGATTGTCCTAAAATCTAGATTTTAATTTGTATTTGTTTAATTGGTATTTTTTCTGGTTAAGTAATAGTTACTGGATGGACTAGACTATTTGACTTGTTTTAGATGTTTCTGCCTTTTTTCAATAAATGTGTTTTTATTTCAAGCCAAATGATTTGTTAATGATGTAAACATTTTGACTCACCGAACACAGTGCAAATGTGATACAATACAATACTTAAATGAGAGCAGACAGAAATGTTACCAAACAAGTGAAATAAGCTTCCACAATTTAGCATTTTCATTCTAATCTGACTAAAATAATAAAAATGAAGATGAATGTTCTGAAATATAGTTTTAATGAGACTAGATCATTACTTTTGAGGTGTGATTGTACTTGTTTAGTAAAGGAACTACAGCAGGCCTTTGACCTTCATCACAATCATTTTTTACACTATTTAGTGCACTTTTACCTGAGCAGTAAACCATCTCTACAATGTAACACAAAGTGCTTTACAGTGCCTTAAAAACAATCCTGCATGAACCACAAACACACTCAAATTCATCTTGTGTTGTTCACATACATTGGGCTGGGTACAAATGGACCAAAGAAAGCATCATCAGAGGAGCCGTCTGCACCAGGAGCACCACAGACACCAGCCCAGGGCCCAGAGAAGAGACGAGGTCAAGACCAAACCTCCAGGGCCCATGAGCCACAGCCGACCACAGCTCCTGGTGCAGAGGCTCCTCAGAGGAAACACTGGAGAACCTAAAAGTCATACAAGAACTAAGATAAGCAAAAAAGCTAAACATAAAAGCTTGAAGTCTACACGAGATAGAAAACAGAAAAGAGCCTAATATGGATAAATAACTGAGCACAACTAAAACTATAAATACTAATCATGTTCTCTGCGGCCCTCAGGACCTCCGGCAGACTGTTCCATTGGCGGGGCCGTAAAAATGGAAAAAATGCCTCATTGTGAATGTTACAGATGTCCCGAGGTAAATATTAGTCTGTGTGAATGGAACTTCAGTCTGAATTAGAAAAATATAAGAACTAGTCATAATGCAATACGTGATAACAGTCAGAAGTCATTAAAGACAAAGCCCTGGTGTTAATATTCCACACATTCTAATCCAGTGAGCTTCTAGAATGTTGCTACTCTGTGAGGGTTGTGTTTTCATTCATTTCTTTGTATAATTAGTCTATCTTCTAGACAGGATTCCCGCGCAGGACGGGATCAATATTCCCTACTAATCACGAGATTGGGACGGTACAGGAAAAAAAATGCTTGGGTGTGGGCAGGAGCGAGAATGAGTTTAGCCCCTCCAAAAAGAATTGAGAACTTACAACCAGAAATTTATTGTAAATGTCAGGTGAATACAACTTATCAAAGTTTTTTTCCAGTCACTTACAATAAACACATTAGTTTAACTTCAGATGAGCCAATGAGAGAAAAATACATTGGGCTCAAGCTAAAATGAATCTACAAATAACAAAAAACAAGGAATTCAAGGAGATGTAGACTTTTTTATAGCCCAGTTACATGATGTGGGTTTTGACCATTATAAACAGGTCTGTTTCTGTTTTAATGCATTTTGTCAAAATGAATAAATAGCCCAAGTGTGTCTGCATTAATCACCTCAAAAAAGAAACATTTTGTAAAAATACAACATCATTGTTTTGTATTAAAAATACTGAACGGGAGTGGGATTGGATTTGGCAGGAGTGGGACGGGACAGGATGTTTTTCATGAGAGCGAGATGGGACAGGAGTGAGAATTGTGTCCCATGTCAGTCTATACTATCTTTTAAACTGAAAACACTCTGCTTATTTGTGATGTCATTATTTTTATTTTCTTTTACTGTGTGCAGGATTTGTGCATCAAACAGGTGTGAACCAAAGTGTTTTGGATGAGGAAATAATAATCTGGTCTCCTGTACGTGCTGAAGTACCTGATGCTGGTGCACGCTGACCTCCGTCTAATCTCCGGCCTTGTGGGTAACTCGACACACGGACTGTTTTAGGATGTGTCCCGAGCTCTGCGGTTCAGCTCAGGTCAAGTATGTGAGGACAAGATGTGGAGTATGATGTTAACAGAGCAACTGTTCTCACGTCTATCCAGGCAGACAGACATGACGAGCAGTTTGAATGGGATTTTGTTTCTCTTTCTTTCTTCAAAAGGTCATTTTTAGTGATGGATGGATGGATGATTTTTGTATATTATTTATTGAAGTGACAAATGCTGAATATACGTCCACATTAGTATGAAAAAATAAATGAAGTTTCAGACAAATCACTGCATTAGGTTTAGACACCCAGATTACACATGTCGCTAATACGAGATTAAAGTAAAGCTTATACAATTTTGATGGCCGCAATAAAATGATGGAGGGCCGCATTCAGTCCTGGGATGTGCAAGACCCTCGTGTGGTCTAACTCTAGTCATCACTGAAACAAACAAACAAACAAACAAACAAACAAAACAAACACACAAACAAACAAACAAACAAGCAAAAACAGCCCTAGTCATCATTGGGGAAAAAAATGCAAAACCTTCACTATATGATGTAAATATTTCACCAGGAAACCCTTGAGCTTATAGAATATTATAACTAAGGCTAATGCTAATCTATATTTAATGAATTATTAAGGGTATATTGATTCACCAACATATTGGAAGTATTGATACACAGCCTTTACGATCCGCTGCATCCATAGGCGTTATACTAGTTGGCCTCAATTCAGGCCACACATCGATGCAACTTTGAATCGCTTCGAATCTAAGCACAAAGAATCAGTTTTATCTAGATGTATAGCGAAACATAAACCATACGGACAAACAACATTCTTAGAAGTTAATTTTTCATATACATGTTTATTTCAACGCGTTTTTAATACGCTGGGTTTCTGCGCTGCGTCATCATCAAGCGCCTGCAGCACTTTCACACTTTCCTTTACTTTATCATTTTACTATTTATGTTTGTTTTTCTTGGTAATGATTTTATTTATGTCCAAGTTATCAAACAGAATCGAAATATTGTCTTAGAACAGCTGTATCGTTCCAATTGTATCCTTCCCAAAAACCCATAACATCGTTTTTTCTTGGCTTCATATCGATATGTATTGTATCGTTCTAGTAATTATGAATGTTAAATAACTATACAAGCTGAACTAGCTTTTCACAAAAAAATGGCCAGGCCTTTAATGTATTTTTTTTTAATCTAATTATTTACTAGCATACCCTAACCCAGGCTTTCTCTGGTGAAGTATTTCCATCGTATGTGATGCTCTGAACTTGCTGTGATTTATAGTAAAAATCCACTTTCTGCTTTGTGATTTTTTAATATTTCTCTATAAGGAAAGAATGAAACAAGGAGGAACTCTCCACAGGTATAACGCAAACTGGAACTAGCCTGGTCAAATAGTAAAAAAAGACCATTATTTCCATGTGTTTTGCTTCCGCTGTGTGTAACCCTGCTCAAACATGATCTTGAAGGACAGATCACAGATGATGCGTCGGGCACTCGCTTAATGGCTGCATATGTAAATATTCACGCCGGGGTCAAAAGGGGAACGTGTCCGGCGCTGTCAGCAGACTCGTGTCATATTTTTAAACATGTTTGACAGTGGAAACCGTGGCTGACCTTCCAGGGGCTTTAACGGGCTGTGGGGATTGAGCGGTTTCAAAATAATCCTGCCCTGTCAACTGTCACTCAAGCTCAGATATAACACAAGTCATCATCCAGCTTAGCCCCGGCACTACGGAGACCCAAACACTGCTAACGCCGTTTAGTTTGGGTAATTTGAAGTGCTTTAGGTTATAGATTGGCAAAATGACAGGAGAATATAATTTCTTAGAGTTACGCTGCGTTCAGAACAGACAACGTTGAAGCGTCCAATTTCGTGAGTTGATGTGAATTTTGATGCTGAATATTTTCGGAAGCGTACATCCCAAAGTGTTGGGGAGACAAGGGTAGTTTTTACACCCCAACACCTTCTCTGGATTTCTACTCTTTGCAAGTAGGCAGATCACGTTGAGTGGATTAAAAGGTTCCCCCTTTCTGAAAACTAGTGAGTGTTTCAATGTTCCCACCCAATATTTGATCAAACTTCCTTAACAAGACCACAAACTCAGAGGTTTGCAGCTAAATTACTATCATAAAAATGTTCTCAACTAAGACATTAATGTACACAAAGGATATTCAATTATATTTTACAGCGGGATTTTTCAAAGGACTATGGTCTGTGGGCCGAACAACAAAACCAGACCAAGAACTTATGTTTAGTCATTTGAAAATAAGTCTGATTTGCTCTGTCCTATAACAGGCTTAACTAGCAGAGAGAAATCAAAACTAAAACTCAGAACAACAGATAAAGGACTAGGCTAAACCTAAAGTTAACCCAACTCTAGGTCTACCACAATTTGGAACAGGACTAGAGCACAATTTGTGAACCAGAACAAAACTGAACAAAACCAAACACATATCAGTGGCATTTTAGCTAGTTAAGTTGATTTAAAAAGTACTGCAGGCGACTGAATACCAGATCTAACCAACAAATGTGGCCCAGTCCATGGCCCACTTTACTATGATGGGTCAGTCTTTATTGCTCAGCATTATGTTGTTGAGTGTTTCCCAGGCTTCTTTACAGTGTGGTCCAGTCCATGTCCATGGCCCATTTTACCATGGAGGGACACATTATATTGCTCAGTGGGCCGCATTTGGCCCATGGGCTGCTATTTGAATAGCCCTGTTTTATACTTATTTTAACATTTGCAATGTTGTAATTTTCTTCATTTGCATCTTTAAACAACTATTTTTAAAGTTTTTTTTGTTTTGTTTTTTACCATAAACAATAAACTTGATATTTCAATTTTGCACATCTTCAAAACAACTATCACAATATTATCTAAAATTCGATATATTGCCCAGCTCTAAATGGGCCTCATTGATGACATTTTCATATGAAGCCAATTCCTTCTGAACAGCCTTTACGCCAAATTCACCAAACTCCAGCTACGAACAGTTACATTTATAAAAATACATAACACATTAAGGAAGCTATTTCCTTATATGGCAACGATGGGCCGGCCGAATTACTTCTCCACAGGGTTTCTCCCACAAAGGTTAGAAGACCTAGAGACTCTGAGGCTGGAACAGGCTGATGCAGGAGTCTTTTTTAGCATAACCAATTACTTTTTTTTTTAATTATTTTATATACAATAATTTGTAAAACTACATAACTTACAATCATGTAGGAATATTTGATTGAATTACATAAGACTTCTAAAATCCTGAAATCACATATTTCTTGTTCTTACGAGTGCACAAAAGCTGTCATCTAAACACCACGATGATTGGTTGCCTGGAAATCCATGTCCTCATTCGGATTTCTGTATCCAATCAGAGACACACATCTTCTGCCGTCTGAAAACAAACTCCCTGCTCCCGACGAAAAAAAAAATAAAAAATCACGTGGAACTGAAAAACATCGGGGGATTTCTGCAGAATCAATGAACGAAGCAATGATTTTAATGCGAGGTGAATGAAGTTAGATTTTGGTCGAAATGACGACCAATCAGCTTCTTTGTTTCAACTGCGTCACTCAAATAAACTAACTGATTGTCCGCGGTAAGATGTAGATTTGATCTGAAGCGCAGGCGGGGGTTGGGGGGCGTGGTGACCAGACCCACTCTTCACAATTTGCTGAAGCGTGGGTTCTGGATCCCAGGCAAGGTGTCTCCATCAATCGATCAATTATTGATTAAAAAGAAAACTTTGAAGCTAAAGTAATTTTTGGTTCTGACCATTGATGACTCAAACTGCACAAAAAAAAGTCTAACAATTCAATAGAGTTCAATCAAAAACTACAGAAAATGAATAGAATGGTCAAAAGACATTCTGGCACAATCTGGGACTATACCCCGTTTGTTTCAACTTATTGTACAATAGTATTCATTGTTGATTCTTCTTTCATCACACCAACATTTGTATCCACCTCTTTAAAAACTAAAGCCAGCGCGTGTAACTAGCCACAGCCTGCTCCGCTCTTAACATGCCTTCTTCTAATGACGCTGACCTTCCATGAATGCACTCGTTTCTGCCTAATAAAGTCCTCAATCAAACCAGCGTCGACCCGAGTTCACGGACCACGCGCATTCTTGTTGGCAAATAACCGCTTCATAATTGACTGCGTTTCAGCTCGGATTAAAAGAGACACGACCCGCTTCTTTTTAAGCAGATTTGACACCATTTACTCTCATGAACATGTCACATCGCAGGGCAAAGTTGACGTTTTTTTCCCTCTTTCAATTTTTAATCTTGCTTTTAAACGGGAAGCTCTTTGGTCGCCGCTTTTTGGCATGAATGCGACGAGAGATCACATCAACACACGCGCGGGTAAACAAGGCTAACGGAATACAAAAATACAAGAGATTATGTGTTATTTAAATGGAGCTTATACTGTTGGAGGCAGGGGTCGCGCAGAAGGTCTGAGCGTTGAAAAGTGAGTGCATAGACAGCGAAAGTCTGGCATTTTCACAGCGGGAAGGAGGTGTGTCCCGGGCCGTGCACTTTTGAACTGAATTAGAGGGTTAGTGAGGTCGTTTCGGAGTTAAGTCTAGGTTTTAGTGTTTCTCTTTCTATCGAGGCAGAGCTCATGAAAATGTATAGCTGGAGAGCGGCCTCGCGGACTGTTGAAAAGGCAGAAAGTGAAAAGATCTGGTGGTATAGCGGATGTCAGAATGAAGGGAAAGTAGTGCGGAGGTGAAGGGAATTTGTAAATATGAGTCGAATCCAGTCAGATCATTTGTGAATGTAGTGCAAGAAAATCACGTCTCTGATCCCAAATAGACCAAACTGTGGAATATTCTTTATGCAAATACATCAGTTTTATGCCATACAGTGGAATATTTTAGTTAAAGGATCAACATTTTTAGAGGAACAAGCAAAAAAAGCCCACATGAAATGAAGATGCACATTTAGTACAAAAAAGTGTTCAATCAAAAACAACACAGTGACACTTTTTGAACAGACGTTAGCTTTTAAACGTAATTCTGAGTGAATGTTTTACAGCAAAGAGTCAAACTGGCGGCACATGATCACATGCAGCACTTTGCATTGCTTCTGTGATTGTGAAAGAAACAATTTCCCAGTCAAACATAATAATATAAACTTTCAGCCTTTATTGTAGAAACTGGTCTAAACAGACAGAGGCGAGGACTCAAAACCTTCAATGCTGCATACAGCCATGAAAAAAAACAAAATCGAATCACAAAATCTAAATTGTAAAACATTTTAAATTATTGGAAAAATCTTTCATGTTCACAATGTTTTTCTTGATAAATGTCAAAGCTGATCTCATCAGATCTCTGAAGCTAAGCAGGTTGGGCCTGGGCGGTACTTGGATTCAGATTCAGTTCAGAATATTTATTGTCTTTGTCACAAAACGAACGAAATTCTGTTTGAGCATCCATACAACATGGTGTTGTAACACCATGTTGTTACAACTATTTTTTTTTACCAAAAAAAAATAGCCCCTTAGTACCACCAGTGTAAACATTTGACCCAGTCTGACATCAGTACAACAAACATAGTAAGAGCAACAAAAGGTTGTTTAGAGAAGTGCAGAGCAGTCATGCAGGATGTCAGTGTGTCTTTAGTAGATACACAAGATCCAGCTTTTTCACTTTCAATACTGATGTTGATAGTTCGGGTGTCTGCTGATACAGTGTAAGGACTAAAAGACCTTTTTTTTTGTCATCAAAACATTAAAAATGTGCTGAAATAGTGTTATGTAACAATGGTATTCATAGTGCAAGAAACAACTAAACAACTTTCAATAAAATGTCAAACACTCTGAGAGGTTATGGGTCAACATTAGCCAGTACATTAATGTCAATATGTCCAATTAAAGGAACAACCAAGATATCGGCTTAGCCTTCGTCATGGAGCCGATAACCGAGCCAGCAAAATGTAACTGATCTGCACCGATATCTGATCCTAACATCGGATCATCCTTAGGCAAGACACCCACAAAGCCCAGTCTGGATCTGGTGAGTGTGAATGGTTGGTGGTGGTCGGAGGAGACAATCATGCAAAATGGCTGTCTGGTTTCATTCAGTCTGCCCCAGGGCAGCTGTGACTACAATAGCTTACAATCATTGCTTTTGGTGTGAATGAATTATGTGAAACGTCTGTGGGTGTCTTGAAAAGAACTGTATAAATCTATTTATTAACTTTCTCTATCTTCTTATATCTAGTGACTATTTTTAATCTTGTTCCTTGTCCCACTGCCCTTTGGAGTGTGTCTGTCCTAGGACTTTCCAGTGTCGAGGCCCGGACCTTGGAGGCCCCCTGGTTGTCAGGACCTGGTCCCACCCCGCATGGACTCCTGCACTTTTACTTGTTCTTGTGAAGTCCTTTGAGATGACTGACTGTTGTGATTCTGGGCTATACAAAAATAAATTGAATTGAATTGAATTGAATTTCTACCACTTATTCCCATTAGGGGTCACAAGGGACCGGAGTCTAACAGTGACTTCACAGAGGAATTTACAGTACTTGCCAATTAACGTAAACATGTTGTTTTTTGGAAGTGAGAGGAAGAGAAACCATAGTAACACAGAGAGAACATGAAAACTTCACCCTTCAGAGATCAGGAGCTGTTGACTTGTCTCGACCCGAGAGTCAAACCCATGATCTCTTTAAAAGCCAGAGCTCTAACCACTCTGCTAGTGTTCAATCTTCAATATTCAAGTCTTTCTTTATACATTTGGCTTGAACTAAGTTTTGGGTCAAAAATATCCTGCAAACACAACACAAAAGCATGTATTTGCAGCCGTGCACCTAAAGTGTATCTGTACATATTATTTAAAAACACTCTTGTCTTTGTCTTTGCTTTTATCTGAATATCAAAGAGCTGCACCAATCTATTAGGCCACCTTTTTATAAAACATCCTACGCTGGGACTGTACGCTTCTCCGGCAAATGTAGACTTTTGTTTTGTGCAAATATAATTAGACTTATTTTTAAAGATACGGCTGCGATGTTGAAGCTAATTTGTATTTAGCAAAGTACAGTCCTTGATGAACTATTCCCACAGGCAGCGAGGCCCAGTTTGTATTTTGAAACGGCATAAAATCCTTGAATTAAGCAAAACTCCAGGGTCTTGCACTTTCCAGAGATTGTCGGCAGCTGGATATACAGAGATTATAATAGCTGTCTCTGTGGTATAGTTCTCTCTCTTGTAAGGGACCACAGTCATTTGTATTTTTCTCACTCAATAAAAGCGTTCTATAAAAAGGTCGGAGGGATTGTGGCACAGAAAAACTGCACGGATAAGCTGCTCTTTACAAAGACGCGGTGAAGTTAGCTACTGAATGTCAAACTTGTGGTGCTGATGTCGATAGGTATGTGGATAGTTTAGGTTTGTTTGCTGTGAGTGTTGGACAATGTGCTTCTCTACAAATCATTGTTATGTTTCTTAAAGGGCCCATCTTATGTAATATTTTGATCCATTTACAAACGTCGTTCCCGTTATCTAAAAATCACAAAAGATCTTGAACTCTGACAGTGTGCAGCCGGCTTTAGACACGACAGAGTTATGATGGACTATAGATGTCTAAAGAGAAAATAAAAAATGAATAAAATTAAAATATCCATTTTCTATGGCTGGATTATTTGTTTCTCAACACGGGGGATGCGTGCATAGCCTGCCAACAGAAATAGGTACAATATTTGCTCGGGCTGCAAAATCTACTCGGGTCGCAAGTTATCTAGGATTTATTGAATGGATGTCGTAATTTCAACATCAACATTCTACTACAATGATAATACAATAACCACTACTCTTTGTACAGCCAATCAGAGCGCAAGCATGACGTCTCCATTATGCTACTGTGGTGATGTGCTAACAAGCTAGCCAAATATAATCATTTTTAAAGTTCAGTTTTTATATAACAAAGCTAAATTACACTAATACTGATCATAAATAGCAAGTAAAATATCGAGTTTATTAAAATAAGCTCAAATATAGTTGTACCTACACTGCGGCTGATTGACACAAGCTGTAGCAGCAACACTAGCCAGCGCTGTTGTCAGTAACTACAAGAGTTTATCTCTGTGAGAAAACAAAAGTTCTGCTGCTAAATTTGTGAATGAAATCCAACCCTACAACACTTAAAAGGTACATTCAGGTGAGGGAAAATGCAGAGGAAAACAGTGTCTCAAGTCCTGTTTTGTTGTTTTTATCAAAGAAGTTTCCCCAGTCGATTAGACGGACAGTGTCTCTTTCTGCAGGCGACATGAGCAGTACAGTGGAAAGTGACGTCGACAGATAATCCCTCTAGATTTTTTGACAGCTTACAAGATATTTTTCAGAGTAGTATTTTTTGCCAGCTTATATCAGAGCACTGTAGCCAAGTGGTTAGAGCTCTGGCTTCCCAGTGAGGAGGTCGTGGGTTCGACTCTCTGGTCGAACCATATCAACATCTCACGATCTCTCTGGGTGGAGTTTGCATGTTCTCCCCGTGTCACCGTGGGTTTTCTCCAGTTTCCTCCAAAAACATGCATGTTTAGGTTCATTGAGCATCACTGTGAATTTCCCTTAGTGAGTGAATGAGAGAGTGAATGTTTGTCTGTCTAACCCTGCGGCAAGTTGGCCACTGTCCAGGGTGTTCCCCGCCTAAGGCCCAAAGTCACTGGGATTGGCTCCAGTCACCCGCGACTCCTAATGGGATTAAGCGGTAGAAAATGAATGAAAGCATCAAAGCATTTTTATTAAAACATTATAGACCTACTCGATTTTCACTAGTATAGTAAATAATAAGAAAAATCCTGGACACTGACTTCTCTTGCAAACTGTGATATATATATAATATATATAATATATATAATATAATATATATATTATATATATATATTTATATATTATATATATTATTATATAGGCCTATTTATTAAGTCAGTGTCGGCACTTCTTATTGTTCTTCCCATATGTCCTAGAGCAACTGATGTGCAGCTTTTCTCTTACTCTATTTTAGTAAATAAAATTGAATTGAGCCCAGCCTCACTCAGAACCAGGCTTGTTCCGATACTAATACTGGCATCGGCCAGACCTCCAATATTGAGTATTGTATCAGAAGGTAATCATACCAAACCACTGCCCTGTATTGTCCTGAATGAGGAGCTGTAGATGCAGCAGCAGCAGCTGTTCTCTGCTTGTGGCTAATGCTACAGCTAACACTCAGAGCAGCGAGAAAAGGCTCTGTGGAGACTCTTCAAACCAGAAATACACTCTATAGACAAAAAAAAAACAAAAACATCTGTGTCACCATCATGTAGCCAAGGACATGGTTAAAACTGTCTGTAAAAATAATTTAACAGCAGCGCTAGCTAGCGATGCTAACATGTTAACTCTGACTCTCGCATTTAATTAGGATTAACAAGCCTCTTTTTTGTTTTTATTACACAAACAAATGAATAAACTCAGCACAATTAGGCGAGACTAATGAAATTTACATTTGACTCATTTTCAAAATCCAAATCCAACAAACACATTTTTATTATAAAGTATCAGCATTTTATTTATCTAGCCCTGAATTTTTACTTTTTAAGATTATAAGTCTAGTTTGCAGAAGCCATTATTAAAATTGATTATTGATTATATTTTCAGTAAAATCGAGTACCTATAGTTTACTCCTTTAGCCTTTATAATGTAATATTTGTTAGCAGAACAACATTACTCAGAACCATAGAAACTGGACACAATTCTATGCTTCTATGAATATTCTATACTTGTTTCTTATGTTAAGTCAATATATTTAGTCCGATGAGCTTCAAAAGTGTGTAAATGTCTGTAAATGTCAGTGGTTCGTTTGTTGCCTGCAGCCGCGTCTTTATTAATAATCAATGATGCCTTAAACAAAGCTACTACGCTCACCCAGCAAAGACATTAGCCGGATTTACAAACGCATAAACTCATTTGAATAACAATGTGGGTCAATGACATCTGGTTTGAACGCGCTGCTTCCAGGTTTGCACATGAATCTCCATATTTGAGGGTCTGGTTTAGTCTCAGAAGTGCACAGAAAGGGAGCTGCATGCCATCGTTCATTGAAATGTTCTCAGCAAACAGTTAGTTTAACCTTTATGAATATTTCAGAGAGGCGGCCTGCTGGGGATCGGCTCCATCGGACTTGATTTGTCTCATAAGAGAGCGTCGGTGTTTTTACTGTACGTTCAGCTGGAGGGGGTCTTTGAGGGATTGAAGGGTGGTTGGAGGAAAATGGATGTGTTATGAGGTGTTTGAAAGCAAAGATAAATTCAGAATTCTTTAAATATCTTTGATTTGATTGGAAAGTACATTTATCTAAAATACTTTCTCAGATATTAATCTAAAAGTCCATATTACAGATTACTGCTTTTCTCGAATTTTAATTTTGTTTGATGTGATAGTCCTTGTGGAAAATATTGATCATAACAGTTGCAAATTATGAAGAAATTGACAAATACAAGTTGAAAACAAGGCATTAGAAATGAACCGAATGTCTCCAATGCCCCAAAATGCAAAGACAATTTACACAAAACTGACTGTCTCCTGGAGTTTAAACAATCTTTTAACACAATTAAAGTGTTATGAGATATTATCATTTGTCAAATCAAAACGTCTGTGTCATTGCTGTGCATTTTGGCTCAGATTTACAGTGTGCTACATTGAACCTCAGAGTGATGTTTTCTCTGAGTGTTGTGTGGTAGACACTGACAAATGTACAGGTTTCTCATGGGACGGGAATAATATTCTGTACTAATCCCGGGAACAGGACGAGACAGGAAAAAGGCACTGCCTGTGTAGTTCTGTCCAATCAGAAGTCTTTATAGTGCTTTAAAGGTCAATAACGTTAGGCCTTCGTGATCTGGGTTTTGACCATTAAAGTCAGGTCTGTTTGGCTTTTTCTTGTTAGTCAAGCGTCAGCTCCAAAGTAAGACACATTAATCACCTCCAAAATAAAACAGGAGTAATCAGTGTGTCTTAACCGAATGAAATGATTTGTGTGAAACTTAAAGAGTCATTTTCAGATTAATGCAAATATATTAAGTAACTGTCACTTCAATAATTATACAATAATCAAACAGAAACTATTATGTGTAGTATGTCAAAGATTAGTTAGGTTAACTTTAGTTATAAGCGGCCCTTCGAAGACAGATCGATGCCAATGTCGCTCTTTGTCAAAATGAGTTCAACAGCCCTGTTTAACAGTCATGAGACAAAGTAATGATCAAATAACAAAGAGCTTGGAAACTGCCCAAAACAGCCAAAATACAGATCTTACCAACCCAACAACATTGTTGTTACGTACAACATTGAATTTGTGCTTTTGTTTACATTAGTTCTGTGTAGCTGTAACATTAGCATTGCACATAACAGCAGGTTTATAATGACAGAAGTGTGTAAGTGTTGCAGGAGCAGAGTCACAGAGGAGAGTGAACTGTAAAGAAAAGAACAAAAGTACTATCAGTAACAAAGCTGTTGGATGTAGAGTGCTGCCATGTTCCATCTTCTACCTCAGACTCTGAGTATCCGAGTAGGAACTCTGAGCTGGAGGGCTGCTCCAATATAAAGTACAAGTCGGGACTGGAAGAACCGAGCTCAGAGAACCACTGGAACACACTGTTATAATGTAGTTGCTAGGTAACAGATGTGGAATTACCTCTACACACTATACAGTATTTAGGATGACTATTTGGTCTATTGACGTCTACATCAACTAACAAACCACATATCAGACCTCACTAACACAGGACCAGGGTTAACAACTGTGTCACTATGGAAACCACACCGGATGTAGCGTCTTAGTTCAATCTGAGACTGGAAGACCTATTTTAACACATAAAGTTAGTTTGTGCAAAACAAAAAGTCCAGAATAAAACATATGCCATAAAGAGTTCAAAAGTGCTTTTTCGACACTGTGTTGCCTATAACTTGGACACTCTTTTTTAAAACAAAAGAATGTCCGCAGATAATATAAACCACATCAAAAAGTAGCGCTTGAGATCAAATGAATCAAATGTTATAGGAAGTCCTTCTACCACAGTCCAGTCAACACAAACATGTATCTGGATGAGACCTAAAAAAAAAGAAATCTAGTCAGTATAAAGTAAAGGAGTGTATGTGTCTGCAGCAGATCAATGAAGCCCATATCCCAGCGAGGTTTAGATAAGACCACTTGAAGGAAAGTGGGCAGCGTTCCCTGTGGAGGTTTTCCAGGATATCTAAGTCGGAAAAGATCCAGAGAGAGCGGAGAATGAGCTGGAGCATTAAACGTCCCAGAGGGTTCCCAGATGATCCGAGGTGACAGCGGAGTTAGACCAGGAAGAGAAGAAGACGACGACTACAGTTATGTGGACTGAATACTGGAGTTAAAGACACATATATGCATTATTTCACTTTCTTCCTGTTTCCAAAGACAAAACCATCTAAAATCAACTACTAAATGGTGTGTAAACGACAGTAACACAGTCCTGACCTTTGACCGCCCTTAAATGTGACTGATAGTTTTGTAGAAGTAGACACACTCTGTTAAAGTATTTAAATAATCGTTTGCCGGTCGGATCGCTGCAATAGACCGCGGTTAGCCTAACTACACTAGCCGCAAATAAACATCAAATGTTGTACTGATCACACACAGTTGTTTGAAAGCTTAGGACCTGTAGAATTCAGTCGCTGGGTTTATTTTAACAATCCATGTATCCTATTTAGACTAGCCTAAAAGAAAGCTATTTTCTTTTTGTTTATCTCCTTTATGGAGCATCTGAAACACTGTTTATTACACCAGCACTATTTGTGTGATGTAACATCCATGTGTTTGATGTATATTGCCGACAACTGATGACAAAATAGGCACAAACTGTGTAAAAGAGGGTAGCTAAAAGAGATAAACAAGAAGAAAATAGCTAACGCTGTAGCTGCGATATCTTGTAGGCTAGTCTCAATTAGATAAATGGATGGTTAAAATAAACCCAGCGCTAGAATTCTACAGGTCCTAAGCTTTCAAACAAGGTATAGCATGTGTATTAGGGCCCGACCGATATATCGGTTGACCGATATTTTTGGCCGACATGAGCACTTACACATCCATCGGTTATCAGCCAAAATATCGCCGATATACCGCCGATATTTAGGACATGTTGCACCTCATTTTAAAGCTTAGATCTTCCAGAATACAACCATTATATTTAATCACCAATCAAATCAATTTGATTGGTGAGCTTTTAACCATGATGAACTGCTCTCTTCAGACAGGGGTCTTTCCACTGCTTTTAAAGCTGCAGTGATCAGGCCCCTGCTGAAGAAGAGCAATCTGGATTTTAATGATTTTAACAATTACAGACCGGTATCTAACTTACCATTTTTAAGCAAAATTTTAGAAAAACTTGTTTTTACACAGCTAAATTATTTTTTAAACTCACACAACATTCTTGAAGAATGTCAGTCTGGTTTTAGGGTAAACCACAGTACCGAGACAGCCTTGACAAAGATTTTAAATGATTTTAGACTAAATTATGATTCTAAACAGGTGACCGTGTTGGTTCTACTGGATCTAAGCGCTGCCTTCGATACAGTAGACCACACTATTCTTTTACACAGACTCAAACACCTGGTTGGCCTCTCTGGTACTGTGCACAAATGGTTTACGTCCTACCTCACATACAGATCTTTTATGGTAAGTTTAGATACCTGCTCCTCTCAGGTTCATGAAATCACATGTGGTGTGCCCCAGGGTTCCATTTTAGGTCCTGTTATTTTTTAACCTGTACATGCTCCCTCTTGGTGGTGTCATCAGGAGACATGGAATCAACTTCCACAGTTATGCAGACGATACACAGCTTTATATCTCCATGTCTCCTGATGACACCAGGCCAATGGACGCTCTTTTTAACTGCATTTTAGACATCAAATCCTGGATGGCAGAAAACTTTCTCCAGCTTAACCAGGACAAAACTGAGGTTTTAGTCATCGGTCCTGAGGCCCAGAGAGAGAAACTTTTATCCAAATTACAAACACAATCTTTTAATCCATCTTCACAAGTTAGAAACTTGGGCGTTATTTTGACTCTGAGCTGACTTTTATTCCTCACATTAAAAATATTACAAAAATAGGTTTTTACCATCTCAAAAACATCGCCAGAGTCCGTCCATTCTCTCTCGGGCCAACACAGAGACGCTGATGCATGCTTTTATCACCAGTCGTATAGACTACTGTAATGCCCTGCTCTCTGGTCTTCCCAAAAGTCTATTTCAGGTTTACAATTATTACAAAATTCAGCAGCTCGTGTCCTGACTAAGACCAGGGGCGGGACCACATTACACCGGTTTTAAAATCGCTGCATTGGCTCCCTGTGTGTTTTAGGATCGATTTTAAAGTTCTTTTACTGGTTTTTAAGTGTCTTAATGGTCTTGGGCCTTCTTATCTTTCAGAACTGCTTTTACCTTATGAACCCTCGCGGACCCTGCGCTCCTCCGGCAGCAGGCTCCTAGTCATTCCCAAAGTCAGGACACACACTCACGGCGAGGCGTCTTTCCAGTTTTACGGCCCCGTCTATGGAACAGTCTGCCGGAGGACCTCAGGGCCGCAGAGAACATTCAGGTTTTTAAGAGCAGGCTCAATACCCATCTTTTTAGCTTAGCTTTTGTTTAGTATTTATCATCTTACATGCTATTATTTACTTATTATATTTATTATAATTAGTTTTATCTGACTTTTGTTCTTAAGTTTTTGATAATATTATTTTTAGTTCTTAGTTTGCTTGTATTTATCTTTTTATACTTATCTTAATTTTTTTATCACTTTTAGCTTCTCCAGTGTTTCCTCTGAGGAGCCTCTGCACCAGGAGCTGTGTCGGCTGTGGCTGTTGGACTCTGGCTCATGGGCCTGGAGGTTTGGTCTTGACCTCATCTCTTCTTTGGCCCTGGGCTGGTGCCTGTGGCTGCAGGCGACTCTGCTCTGGTGCAGACAGCTCCTCTGATGATGCTGCTTTGTTCATCTGTACCAGCCAACGTATGTATATGAAAGGAGCATAATGTGTTTAATGTCTGTGAAGGGTGTGTGTGTGTGTGTTGGGGGGGGGGTGCTTGTAATATGGGGTGTCTGCGGGACGGTGGAGGGTGGGAGGCATGTGGATTGTTTTTAATTAAATGTAAAGCACTTTGTGTTACATGCATGTATGAAAAGCGCTTTATAAATAAAGTTTGATTTGATTTGATTTGATATTTTCTCGTTTGGAGTTTGTATTAAAGGAATTATTTTTGTGAAGACTTGGATCTGAGAAGAGATTATCTGTGCAGTGAGTGTTCAAAACATGTTCGCTTTAACTTTCAATGTAATTTGTTGCTCACTGTAGTTAGCTAGAAGTTAGCGGTTAGCTCATAGGCTACAACAATAATAGCCTCAGCTCGTTCGCTCTGTGACTGTAAAGTGTTGTGTTTGTGTTGATGATACTGGAGATACATTGACATATAAATTAGCCATGAAAAGAGGTGTTAATGGTCGGCATTTACGCATTTTAATTGCCGTGACGTCGTGCATATTAATGAGGCTAACTGCACCTTTAGCCTCCTGAATTCACTTCAGTAGTACAAGTCTGTCAAAAATATGTGATTCAAACAAGTTCCAAGCCTTTAAAGTCACTCATACGAGGCGAACTAACGCTAAATGTGACCTAAATAAACCCCAATTAAATCAATAAAGCCAGACAGAGTTTTTTAACATCTGCTCCTAATAAAAAAGTAATTTTCTGTTTCTAATTATATTGGCTGTCTTATCGGTTATCGGCACCCCAGCCTAATCTATATCGGAATCAGTATCGGTTCCCAAAAAGCCATGTCGATCGGGCCCTAATGTGTATATGTCTTGTGTGTGATCAGTACAACATTTGATGTTTATTTGTGGCTAATGTAACTTAGGCTACCGGGCTATGGCAGCGATCCGACCGGCAAACGATTATTTTTCATTATTCAGAGAAAATATGCCTTGCTTTTTATTGGTGCACATGACCAGAGCTTATTTGGAAAAAAATAACCTACCTGAAATATGATTTGCCACAAGTTTTCTCAGCAGGTTAGTCAATGAAATGAACGGGGAAGGAGCTGACCGGAATGTGTTTCCGAGTTCTGTGCGTAAAGGTAGAAAAAGTGGGGGGCCAAATAAGATGGATAGGCTGTAGAAAAAAGGTGGAATGTGTTGCTCAAGCAGTGAGTGAACGTTCTTGTCGTTCACACATATCTGGACTGACAGAGCAGGTATTCAGGTTGGAAAAACAATAATCTAGGACTCAAACTGTTAAATATGAAAAGTTAATGAAAGGGTTACTGACTCCATGTAAATGTAGTCATAAACTGTGACACAGACCACAGGAAGAATAATGTCAGAGATCTACAAGAAACTATAAACTGTACACTAGACGTATATGTAAGAGTGACGTTCCATATTTGGAAATCTTAATTAGCAAATTAGCAAAGATGTGTTAGCTCTCAACCAAACAAACCAGGCTTTAGTGTCTGATTGAATATTATCGATCCTATTTGGATTTAGTGAACGTTGTTAGACACTCGATTCATTGTGAGGTCATTGTAAGGTCTAAAATACAAGCTCTGTCCATGTTTTAAAATACTGTATAATGAAGTCCTGAATGTTTTTTCAATTAATATTATAGTTTGTAATGAAACAGTGGCGCTGCAGTCAGAACACACATACAATGGGCATCACAGCAGAGTCGAGCTGTGCCCATCTACCAGCCGACAACAGAGTGGTGCTCACTCTACATCAGCACTCGAAACTACAGCAGCAGAGAGTGGAAATGTACCAACTGAATAATGCCTGTTCCTTCAGACTGAGCCTGTACAGTGACAGAAGACGTGCAGCTGCCCACGTCTTGCTGTCCCGCTGCTGAACAGTGAGTCTGAGGACATGCACCTCATCATTCACAGCACACAACACAAAAACAGTTTACATTTGCACCAAAAAGAAGTTAGCAGCAGCCCCTCTATGAAATCTATAAAAGGTTATTTCACCTAAAGGCTTGTGCCAGATGAATGTGTTTGAACTCTTCCTCATTATCCACCTGGAATCTCCACCACTGAAAGAGTTTTGGAAAAAGTTGGAAAGTTTAATGAAATACTTGAAACTGATTGGGTGTTCAGACTACCTTAGTTTGTGCTTAATCAATCACAGCAACAAGTCGCAATGGCGTATCCAAAACAGAACAAGTGTCTCATACGTACACACACACCACACACAACTTTGCACTTCTTACAAAAAGAAAATGTTCTGTATTTCTGCTAAAACCAATAATTAATGAATCAACCGCAGCAGAAACACGTAGATCCACAGGAGCTGCCATCTTTGCTCACAACTCCCCAACCCTGCTGGCCTGTGACTGGCTTGTTCAACCACTGGTTCACACCGCAAACCAATCAGGTTGTGAGCTCAGAATATCGCGAAGAATCCATCTAGCTGACCAAGTTACATTTCACCAATTTTTAATCCCAAGACCCATTCACAATCCATTTCAGCAGCAAAAGCCTCCAGCAGTACTTAAACGACACGTTACCTTTGGAGGCACAGCAGGTCCCGAGGCAAACGGGGCCAGACTGGGTGGGACGTCTGTGATGTAGGTCTTTTTGGGGGCGGCTGGTTGATAGGCCTGGTTCGGGGCGGGCTCTGGTCTCCGGGGCTGCTGTTCGGGATAACCGCCGTGACTCATGGGAGAGAAGCCCGGCTGAGGGGGTCCGTAGGCGAAGTCGGGACCTTTGGGCTGGGCAGGCATGTACTGGACCTGGGCTGGACTGCGGATGGGCTGCTGGTTGTACCCCTGTCCCGCCGGGGAAGGATGCTGCTGGGGTCCCGGCTGGGCGGATCTCACCTGGAGAGAAGTAAACCCCCGTATGGTCAATCGGACACAGATATACTTGGGCATCTGCAGCTTGTGCTATATGTGACTTAACTGGTTGTAAAGCATGAACACATTTCCCCTGGTCTGGAGTCTTTGCACTGGCTGCCAAGGTGTTTTTGAGTTGACTTAAAAACTGTTTTATTTGTCTAAAATGATCCAGCAACTGATGCCACTGTCTAATAGACTAATAATCCTGTAAACGTCCTTATGTCTGTGGCCGCTTCTTTTTAACTTGTCTAAAAATCCCAAAAGATCTTAAACTCCTCTTGTGTGCAGCCGGCTTTAGGGACAACTCAGAATTGTTTTAAACACGTGTTTAATCTGTTACTAGTTTAACAAAATGTGGCTGAGTCTGTAAAATTATTCCCAAGAGTGCAAAGATATCACTTTTAAGCATTTTATTTTTAACTTTTTCATCATTCTTATCATTAAATAAAATTATACATTTGATGTAGTAGTGATGAGATTTTTATATTTTCTTTGGCCTCCTTTCCAAGCTGATATAATTTTGTGTTATTTTATACAACCAAAGACATCTGAGACTGGAATTTTCCAAAGAACCTGGAATGTTTTGGTGCAGAATTCATACTTTGGCAGGTTAAATAGCGGCATGATTTTGAGAGAATAGGTAGAATCTTAGAGTGTATTTCATTTCAGCCACAGCTGCTGTCCATGTGTATTAAATCGAATGTTCAGTAGAATGCTGTGATGTCCCGTAAACAGAACCCGGTGGTACTGAAGCAGTTTTCCTGAGCGTTTGGTCCTGACAGCGCTCAGCCCTCACCTGCACGTTGAAGTGGGCTGGCTCGGGGTGGATGCGGTGGCGTAGGAGGCCGGCACAGGCTGAGGGCCCGGGTGCTGCTGCTGCTGGGACAGGACTTTGGCGGAGCTGGGCGGAGTGGACTGGCCCGCGGCGGGAGATTTGGGCGCGGACTTCTTGGTGGCGGTGAGGGAGGCTGGGTCGGGATCACCATTCGCTTGTAGCCGGTCACTGGGGCGTTTGGAGAGGAGGTGGCTGAAGTACCAGAGTTCTGCAAAACACACAAGAACAGGTCTTTTACAGTTTACTGACTAGATAATATGATACTAGCTAAAACCTGCTGGAAAAGTAGGATAGCTAAAGAATCCATTCTAGTGTGACTTTTGTTGATCTCAAAAGATTGTTGTGCTTACACGCTCATCACTCACCATTGTGTCACTTCGATTCATTTGACCAATATAAGACTAACCCATGTTTTTATTCTTGAGTAGGAACATTTGCACTGCTTTGGTCAACAATGACTTAGGTTTGTTCATTGTTGACATTAAGTCTAAGCATAAATACCCCATCCCAACTCAAGGACTCATGTACGGTATTCTTGGGACGATAGGACTAGGATTAGGACTACTTTCAATCCTGCTCCTGTCTGAGCTTTTTATGACACAGAAATAGCACAGAGTTCAAGGGTCGCTGACAAGAGGCAAAACTACAAGATGCAAATCAAAACATGACTGAGCTCGACATACATTGGCTCTTAAATGTCACTAAATCATCTGCAGTAAAAATTGTGTCCATTTGACATTCAACAAGTCGCAATGTGAATAGAGTGCATTCTTGCCTGAAGCAAAGTTTCTTCAACTAAATCCAGTTTATTTGTCCAAACTCCATGTGTTATTTCCATCTCTCAGTGCATAAAAAACAATCCTTCTTCACTGAAAAATTTCCCTTTGCTTTTGCTGTTGATTTATGAGTGCAAAGTGATTATGTGCAGAAACAACAAAATGCAGCGGAGAGTTTTTTGTTTACCAGTGACCAAACAAACACCAGTGTTTCTTTCAAGCGATCATGGTCAAGAGAACTAATCCTTCTGAATCAACTCTCTCTGTCTTGTTTCTTTTTGTTCAGTGAATCCCTAACCACATGTCAGACTGCCACCAGTCGAGCTCAGGTGTGGTCACCTATGCTTTCTCTTTCTCTAAAAGTATGAGAGACTCTCAGAGGGCACATCCTGTAGTCTGGTGCTCCAGTCTTTGGATTCTTTACATTGGAAGGAACTTTCACAAGACAACAGCCCTTTCTTTTTTTTCAGAAATATCAATTCCACGATCAATGTCAACTGCAGAGATCAAAGCAGTGACAGCAGCAGCACCACCACAGGAGCACTGCACTGAGTGTGAGCTGCCTCCAAGGGAAGACTGTAACAACACACGACCAGAGCAGACCGAGTGTAGCCTGAGCCCGGACTACAAGTCTCTATAAAGGTGGGCAGACACTGTGCGATGTTTTCAGTGGTGGATATGCAGCACCTGCTCATGCTGTACGAGTGAATCTCTAGAGTCAAAACGCTCACGATTCATGTTCTCACACTGCACGACCGATCTGAGTCTCACACGTACGTCGACCCACGGCGCGTCAGACTTCTGTATCCGGAAGCACAACATAAAAGGTAGAGGAGAAGAAGAAGAATCCGGAAGTGGAGATGCCCCGTGTTTGCAACATGCAGTGTGAGAGACCGTGGCTCTGCTTCTACAGTGTGATGACCCATCTCCAAAATGCACGAGTGAAAAATTGTCCCAAAATGAGTCAAAAATTGCAGAGTATAATAGCGAACTTTACACATGAGGCGAGAAATGAAGAATTCCCTGTTGATGCCAGTCTTGGCACTGGTGCCTTGCCCATTCCTGTCCACAGCTTTATTTTAATACAACACTTTATGGTCAAAAACTCATTTTGGAGACTGCGTTGAAAACAAAAAGGTTATTATTCTTACTTCCAAGATGGAGCTTAACCATCTCCAGCTTGATTTGGGATGGGCAATTATCAGTTTCTTAAAGGCATTTATCTTAACTCACATCAACAAAAACTGTTATGTGAGAAGACACTAAATACAAACTATTGTATCAAACAGACACATTCACATACAGAAACAATAACCTTGTTGCCACACCTCTCTTTATCACTTACCCTCCAGGTCTATTAATTACACTGCTGATGATAATGAGACGCTTTTATTTAGCTAGAGTTTACTCCGGCCTGACACAGTTTGAGTCAGTGCGGCTCTCCCTCGACAGCGCCGGCCCTGCTCCGTCCACAGGCTGCTGTAATCTATGGCTAATAAAGCAGGAGAGCGGGCGTAAATCGTGGGGCAGAGGGCGACCTGACAGCGGATTGGCAACAGCACATGACACTTGTGCTGAGTCGGACGGCCCGGACGGGAACAGGGCTAAATCACGCAGATTTGTAGAGCTGCTGTTCCTGAAGAGAAGGCAGTAAAAGAGCAACACGCCACTGCAGAGAAGAGAGCAGACAAACACCGCTCGCACCGCTCAAAGCAGCCTGGCTTTTCATTGAATTGGAAACAGGTGTATTCAGCATTTTTGTCACACAAATTAGAACTTTTCATTGTTTCAATTAATGATTTTTTTAGTAACCAAAGCATTGTGAGACTCATATCTGCATGGCATTCACAGGAACTGCTTTTCATATTTATTCATTTTATATTTAGTTTATTTGAGAGGGATAGAACAATAAGGATAGGTCATAAAGCTCTGAGCTCATTTGCAGACCTGGTCCGCTATTACAGAGAGTAAAAACAAACAATACATTAGAATACACATGGCATAAAACATTTACAACAAAATCTAAAGTTTACATCTGGACACTAGTCAGCCCCGGCCCAATTCATATTTTTGAGACACAAAATTCTAAATGTTACAGATTTGTTTTTTTTCCCCATGCACATAAAATACAGTATTTAGCTATTCTGGCTCAATTAGTTGAATTCTTTTCCTCCTCCTGTGTTCCGCCCCTCCTCTCTCTCTTTCCAGTGCCCACGAAACACAGACACCTGACGAGCTGCATCCTCACACTTGTGGTTAATATAGACATGTATTCATTTTTGGTGAAACTGGAGAAGACCACCCCACCTCAGCCAATTAGAGCGCAGCATTCAGGTCCCGATTAGAACTAAAATCCTTTATTATTCAAATCAAATCAGAACTCACTTCATTTAGTTCAGACAGTACACAGACGTTTTCATTTTTTCACACAGTGCTGCATTTACCATAATTTTTTTGTGGAAAACACAAAGTTTATTAATTTACAACTTTGAAAGTTAGTTACCCAACTTTAAGAATGTTACTTTGATCATGGAGACCAGGGGTGTCCAAACCTTTTTCATCAAGGGCCGAATCTTGAAACCCAGACTAAACAGAGGGCAGATCTGAGCCAAAGAGGCCATATAATAAAACATTTAAATGGGTGAATTGAGAACAAGTAAAAGTGAATCACAAGACATTTTTTTCAGGTATAAAACCCTACATTGAAATGTGTGATAATGGCATTTAAAACAGTAGATTTTCAAAACTGTTGCCAATTCTTAAGATGATCTGAGGGCAAAGAAAAAAGGGACACAGTTTGGCTGCAGTTTGGACATGATGTAGACTTATACACTGCTTTTACATGTTTCTTGATTCATGCAACGCTATCAATTTTATTTATGACAGGTATTAATCTAAAGCTCTGCAGTAATACACTCCTCAGATTAGGATTCCACTTTGTTCTGACTGTTCTTCGCGGTCTTGAAAAGCAGCGTTCCTTTGACCCGCGCCGTGTTGTTTTTATGGAGACGTCAGCTCTGCCCCGAGTGTGTCTCATGTAAGTAATAATTGTTTTCGCCCTCCGCAGCAGAAGATCAGTGTCAGACGTCGAGCCGCTCTAAAAAGGGCCCGTCATTAACCTTGGATGGCCTTATTAGGTTAGAGCCCGCAGCCAAAATTCACAGTCAATTACCAAAACGTGGAGCACAGAGGGAGCAGAGAGCCAGACGAGCTCAAAGCCAGCCGGAGTGTTTGGGATGAACTGGGACAGAGCAACAAAAGACATTGATTTTCACTCATCGCGGATCAGGATCGCTGAGAGACATTTTACAGCTGAACTCTGCTCACCCGGCGTCAGGGCTGAAGTGATTGTGGGCGACATTATTGACTAAATGAACAACTGGAGTCGTTTGGAGTGTTTTCATTCAGTCAGTTCATCAAAATGTCTTTTTAATTGAGGGATGCATGATAGCAGAGTGGTTAGCTCTCTGGTTTACCAATAAGGAGATTAAAGGTTAGAACCCTGGATTGTCAGTCTTTTATAAGGAATCAACTAAACCGGGGGTCGGCAACCTTTTATGTTCAAAGAGCCATATTGGACCAAAAAAACAAAATCTAAATCTGTATGGAGCTGCAAAAAATTTAAAGCTTTATATCAGCCTTACAATGCATGCAACGGATGCTGTAATGTTTATATAAGCTTTGTCAACCAGTTATCAAAGTAATAAGTCGGATACAAATGCAAAATGAGCTTTCATGATTACCATATTACCGTACAACTCGGGAGTGTATGTGAACAAGCCAAGGAGAAAGGAGAAAAAACACCGTGTATAGGTCGCACCGGACACAAGTGGCACTTTTTTGCGGGTAATTATTACATAATTCGACACCATGAACAGACGCGGGGCGCGTTTATAATCCCGCTCCTGCTCGAGCCTTTTGACACAGAGGCCAAGGACCGCTAACATGAAGCAAAACTACAAGATGCAGATCAAAACACGACTAAACTCTGCATAAATCAGCTTTTATATTATCACTCAATCATGTGTCCATTGGCCTTCAATGCAGCGATGTGACTGAAGCGCTTACCTGAGACAAAGTTGCACACATCTCTTTCCGCTAAATCCAGCTGATTTCGCCCAAACTCCGTGTGTTATTTCCGCGCCTTCGTGCATAAAATACAGTCCTTCATTCAGTCCTCGGTAAAGTTTTCCCCTGCGCTGCTTGCTGTTGATCTGCGAGTCCTCGATCGTCTGTGAACAGGGTTCAACGCTTTATTATCTCCCGGGTTGAAACAAAACGTCCACATATGCAATGAAAGCAAATGATTCGGTCCAAAAACTGTTGAATCCTGTGTTCTATCGTTCTGTTTCCCTTTTGGATCCATGGCCCTGACGCACCTGTCGTTTGTTTACAACAGCGTGCGGAGCTGAAAGAAACACGTGTCGCTCGGCTATGACGTAATTCTTCATTGACAGAAATGTAGAAATTAAATATTTATTCTGCACATTTTTATAGCCTTAGAAAACTTTAAGAGTGTTTGACATAATTTTCCTCCTACGAAAATTCTATTAAAACAAAAAATATTTTCACACAATTTTCCACTTTCAGATTTTTGAACGGCCTCCAAGGAGCCACTAGGGGAGCGCCAAAAAGCTGCATGGTTGCCGACCCCTGAACTAAACACATATTCTTAAATCTAAAGCACAAAAATATTATGACTTTTATGATTTAAAAGGAACCAGACTTTTTTCTTTTACTTACTGTAAATTGGCTAACTAAAAACGTCTACTGAGTCTACTCAAACTGTGTGGTTCAAGATAACCACATAGCCACTTTACAACAGTAAAAATATATATTATATTAAAATTTTACAATGAAATCTTACTTCTCAGTTTTTGCACAGGAGGTAAAAGGACCTACCTCTGTTTCTAAGCTGTTTTACATCCATTTTGTGTTTTACAAAACACAAAACAAAAATACTGTACATATGTTATTGCTAAACACATAAAACATATTGGATGCCTTTTAGGGAAAACTAAACTTGTACAAAAAAAAGTCAGAAAAAAAAACATTTTTTTACAGGCGGGGCACTAGGGCCAGAATAACAGCAGTTTGAAAACATTTTAGGTTTTGACAATTTTAGGTTTTTTTAGTTTTTTGGGGGGTTTTTGTTTGTTTTTTGATTAAAAGAGCATTTGAAGACACACAAGGTTACATTAGCTTCTAAATATACAGACATTTAGAGAATTTATTTTAATTATCTTTGCTTCATTTTGTTAATTTGGGAAAACATACCCATGTAAATAAAATATACGTTTGTATGTTTTGCAATAGAAATGATTGCTTATTCAATTTTGCGTTTTACAATGAACAAATTGTAAATTACCGATCTGCATAAGTCATACCAAACATTGAATAAATACAGTTTATTAATATAAACTGAAATATTTAAAAATCAGCTAGCTTTAGCAGTGTATATTTTTGCTTTAGCAATGCATGTTCGGCCTTAGCAGTGCATATTTAGCTTTAGCAGTGTTTTGTTTTTTTTTTGCTTTAGCTGTGCATGTTTAGCCTTAGCAGTGTACGTTTAGCTTTAGCAGTGTATATTTTTGCTTTAGTGATGTACATTTGGCTTAAGTCGTGTATATTTAGCCTTAGCAGTGCAAGTTCAGCTTTAGCAGTGTATATTTTTGCTTAAGCTGTGTGTTTTTTGTTTTTTTTTTGCTTTAGCGGTGTATGTTTGGCAGTGGCAGTATATATTTAGCTTTAGCAATGTATAGCTTTGCTTTAGCAGTGTATATTTTTGCTTTAGCAGTGCATGATTTGCTTTAGCAGTGTAGCTTTGCTTTAGCAGTGTATATTTTTGCTTTAGCAGTGTACGTTTAGCTTTAGCAGTGCATGATTTGCTTTAGCAGTGTACATTTAGCTTTAGCAGTGTACATTTAGCTTTAGCAGTGTGCGTTTAGCTTTAGCAGTGTATATTTTTGCTTTAGCTGTGTTTTTTTTTTTTTTTTTTGCTTTAGCGGTGTATGTTTGGCATTGGCAGTGTATATTTAGCTTTAGCAATGTATAGCTTTGCTTTAGCAGTGTATATTTTTGCTTTAGCAGTGCATGATTTGCTTTAGCAGTGTAGCTTTACTTTAGCAGAGTATATTTTTAACCTTACTTTTCTTGTAATAAGACAGTCGTAATAAGCTAGGTGCTCATATTTTTGCTTTAGCAATGTGTATTTTTGCTTTAGTTGTACATGTTTAGGTTTAGCTTTAGCAGTGTATATTTTGCTTTAGCAGTGTACGCTTAGCTTTAGCAGTGCATGTTTACCTTTAGCAGTGTATATTTAGCTTTAGCAGTGTATGTTTTGCCTTTAGCAGTGCATGTTTAGCTTTAGCAGTGTATATTTAGTTTTAGCAGTGTATGTTTTGCTTAGCAGTGCATGTTTAGCTTTAGCAGTGATGTTTAGCTTTAGCAGTGCATGTTTAGCTTTAGCAGTGTATATTTTAGCTTTAGCAGTGTATGTTTAGCTTTAGCAATGCATGTTTTTGCTTTAGCAGTGTATATTTTTGCTTTAGCAGTGTATTTTTTTTGCTTTAGCAGTGTATATTTTTGATTTAGCAGTGCATGTTTTAGCTTTAGCAGTGAATGATTTTCTTTAGCAGTGTATGTTTGCCGGTTCCGGTACAACTTTTGCGTACTTGTTTGCCTTTCCACTTTACACACAGATTAAAGTTTAGTTACAAGAGGTGCATGCTTCAACTTTGTCTAAATCCCATCTAATCTGAGTCAAAGGGGAGGCCCCGCGGACTTCACTAAATATTCTCGGCGTCTGATTTGTGTCTCGCAGATTAGCGCCGATGTTTATTTAAAACCTGTGTCTGTCTGCATATGTATGGCTAAATCGGCGCTATGCCCTTTAGGAAGTGAAATTACTTCATTTAAATGTTTCATGGCTTTTAACAAGTCCAGATTATTAATTTATCTGCGAGGCTTGAGAACCTACGCTAACGTTTACTTAGCCGAGCACTGGAAATGCAAATTGGGCCCTCAAAATAATTACACTGTCATGGTACGTTTTCCACAGATTACATTAAGAGAATGGATTCAGCCTGTTCAGAAGGAGATGAGGCTAATCAAAGGAGCTGGATCTGCAGCACTGAGAGGCAGAAACACTACACTAAAGATTATTAGGCTAGTCATTCATTCTGATTATTCAGGTCGCAATACTTTTATGTGTTTATTTTTTCATCAGGAAGTCCCGTTGAGATTTGTACTCAGGATTCTCGTACGCACACATTAAAAATGCATGATATGTATAAATGCACGAAACACTGGAAAACACACGTTCTCACATTTGGTAAGAAGTAAAAAACATTAAAGATGTTTTAGAAGCCATATTAAGACGTGAACAGTGAAACGATGTGTAAAAACTACACTGTCTGAGAAAAGTGGCAAGCATCATACTGACAAATCTGTAACAGCGGTTTGGCCAGGCTACGCTGGAACAGAGAAAATCTTTGGACCAAGAGGTGGCATGTACATAGGGATGGGTACAGAGACACGGTTAATGGTTCACTGGATCGATAAGCTCCAGCGCAATAGATGGCTTGCAACATTCAAACGTTTTTAGTGTTCCGCAAACTTCCCGCCCACTTTTGGGTGAAAATATTCTATGCAAGTTTAAGGCGGTAGATACATATGCTTAGTATTTCTCTCCTTTTTGGCCAAACAAGTTGAAAACCAGCCGCTGGAGCCGTTGAAAAGCAGCTGCACATTTGTAAGGATGTGTGAGACTAACTGCTAAAAGTCGAAACAGATTATATTTTATAAAAATATGTCTGCCGATCGGGTGAACGACTCCACACACTGGCCGTCTTTAAAAATAACTCATTTATTCGGATGAGTTTAGTAATTTTCTAACAAATAAATGATGTAAATATTTGACCAGGCTCTGTGTGTTTGATATTGTATTATAAGATTGTCTATTATTGTAACTAACAAGTCTGCTAACTGTAGCTTGAGCCCACATGCATGTACACTAGTTTTATACGTCTTTGTAGACCATACATTTCTACATTACAGTAAAGACAAGACAAGACTTTTAATTGAACTTAAAATCAAACACAGTGAATTAGTGCCTTAGATAAAACAAACGAGCACAAGTTACAGCCAAAAACATATATTTAGTTCTTTTATTATTGTTGGCTCATTTTTCATAGAACGTGAGTTTTATTACAAAAATACACACGTCTTATACACCTATCGGTGCTCTTAATGGCCCAGAGGGAGAACGTTTCATAAAATCTGTCCAGTTCAAGCGCCTTGTTGGTCCTGCTTTGTCCACGTGGTTTCGGTACATTTGTGTTTGTGTGCAGCGGTCGGGGTTTTGAGTGCACCACACACAGGCGGAGAGAACGGCCCGACACCGCGCGCTTGCTCAACCCGGACAGGGCAGCGCCAAAAGGCCGCGTGCACGGGACACTTGAAAGGCCTCAGCGGGGAAGGATGATACCTACACAGGCCGCCTGTCAACACCTAATCTGCGACATCAATTTACACATTTAACCGAACACAAACAGTGGCACTGATCACTTGTGGTAATTGAGTTGTAGGATTTTCAATTCAGCCTGTGAAATTGACTACACTGTAAAAAATAAATAAATAAAAAGTGAAATACTATACACTTTGTTGGCCAGTGGTTATTTTGTTGTTGTCTTTCTTAAAGGGAACCCTGGATATGAAGACAAATATGGCTAAAATGCTAATACTGCTCATGCTTATTAAAATAAATTACAAACAAATATATAACTGCTTACTTTTTTTTTTTTATATAAAATCGTCATTTTTTTTGGTCTTGTTTCAAGCCGCCATTTTGTCCATGCATTTTTGATGGATGACATAAAATAGTGTTTCCATGGTTACTCCCACAGTTTCATCTGTGAACAGTTGCCACAAAAACACCACTAACAGTGTCCAGTCAATTTTTATCTTCAGTGTCACTTAATTCCACATTATCTTGGAATCAGTCATAAATTCTCCGTTTTTGACAGAAACATTGGTCAGATATGTTGAAAGCTTTTAAATGAGTGACTTTAAAAAGGGAAGATGTGAGGTGTTTAAACAAAGCCATGGAACTATATACAAATACGTAAAAAAAAAAAAGTACTTATAAATGCCATGTTTAGACAATCTTCTTGTTATTGCAAATACTTTCTTGTAAATTGTGATCATTTCCACATTTCCTTAATCTCCATTTTTCCTGAGCAGAAGCCCATTTAGGAACAGTTCATTTAAAGTGGCACCGTGTAACTTCTGGGGGTGAAAAATCAACTGCACAATTCAATAGAAAAAGAAAGAGAAAGTCATTTTTACAAACATTCTTACTGAGGATTACTGGGTTTAATGTAAAAAATGTAGCAAAACGAGCTGCTTTGGCTATAGAAATAAACAGAAGGAGGCTCCTCTTGTTCAAATAATAATACGTTTTGTGAAAATACAAGTCTGCTCAAAGTAAAGACACGTTTGTATTGCTTATTTAGTGTCACAAAAACATGCTTTTATTCAAGATCAAATCATTTTCTGGTCAAAACATTACTTATCTGCCTAAATTAACTTGTGAACTCCATCTGCAGTAAAGTTTATTCTGAGCATGATCCTGATGCTTCTCTTCCGTCCTCACACACACACACACACACACACATCTAAACTTGCTCTAATGCACACTGACTTTACAAACAACATGAGTGTGAAATTTCACAGAGGCGCTGGAAAAGGCTCTGACACATTCAAAAGATTAGGAGAGACTAAAGCAGCCTTGGGGGGCCGGCTCAAACCGTTCACGCTGCACTTTCAAGCACAAGGACTGCGAGCTTTGGGAAAACCCCTGGAGAAGTCCTACTTCTTCACAAACTAAGACCTTCCTCAACTTTAGTGCAAAATAAACACAGATTAGTTTATTTGCATGTGCACTTTCAGCAGGTGCAGACGTGTTGGTATGAACGCCACGCTTTAGAACAGGGCCCGGAATTCAAAACTGCACCAATACAGCACAAACTACATTTTTTACAATAAAGCAAATTTGCTATGTCACAAAGAAGAAAGCAAAGATATGTCCAGTGCTGATCTATAACAAGACATGAGTTGAGTAGGTTGCTTTGCTCACTGCCAGACTCAGGGGCGTCAGACTGGGGGGGTAAAGGGCCCCAGGGCATGAAGGGCCCTTGAAGACCAGATGATTTTTATTTTTTTTTTAAGCTGCATTTTCGTTTTAATGGCGTAAACCATAATCTAGTTTCCCCCTTTAAATAAATATATAAATGTATTAAGTGGCCCCTCCACCCCTTTAAAATGATGCAAATGGTTTGATCCATGTCTGTGTTTTTGTTCCGCGCCGGCTCGCTCAAACCCAACAGACCAGAAGCAGCGAGAGAAAAACATGTCTTTTCTCAAAAAAGGGAAATCAGGTTATCAAAAGCAAAAAGAATGAAAGGAGAAAAAAAAAGGAAGGGAAGCAGTTGCTGACTAAATTCTTTGGAACAGCAGATGAGCAAAATGAAACTGTTAGCAATAGCATAATTGTTGCATTAAAATACACTACAGGGGGCTAACGTCTTAGACCAGGAGGTGTGTAGTGATCTATTTTTATATTTGACACGTGTCAAATACTGACCATTAGCTTCAGTCTTTTGCGAGGTGCTTCTACTGTGCGATGAGCAGGAGAAGAGCCGAGCCGAGCCAAAAGCGTGGCCCTGGCTGTTCTGATCAATCACAGCGTAGTTCATAGAAACACAAAACTAAAGGCCTTTGAACCAGAAATAAAGTTTATGATGTGAAAATAAGATCCAACCGTTGTAGCTGCAGATTCTCTTTGTGTTTGTGCGTGCTCTATGGAAAAAATGCTGTCCAAAAAAAAAAAAAAAACTCAGATGGAGCTGGGGCCAAATCGATACAAGTCAGAGTTGATCGACGGAGACGTTTTAAAATTTATGTTATTTCAAATATGGCAATTGGGATATAAACACATTCACTGTGTCCAGATTTATTTGATTTCACATACATTATATCATATTGTATTCCAAAAAATATTTTCGACAAGTCCAAGTCAAAGAGAGACTCATGTCCAAGTCACAACTAGTCCTAGTCCACACAACCGATAGAGTTTAGCTTCAGAAGCCCGAGCCTGTACTGAACATGTGCGCTTCATGGATGATTGACAGCAGCTCCAGAACACAAGGCAAAACCACAGCAGTGACAAAATGTGAGTGTTTGAAGTGGCCAAGTGTAAGAAGGGACGCTGCGTGGAGTGAAGAGAAACAGAAGGTTTGTGTTGTGTGCGCAAAGCAAATAAGAGAGAAGGAAGAAAGAGAGAGACAAAAGGCGCGTCATACGAGTGGACCATACCCTGGCCATCGAACCAGCGGTGTTTCGACCCCCTCACATCACAGCAGCGTGGTTTTAAGGCCAATCACATTGTAGAAGGGCGGGCTAACATCCTGTTAGCGCTGAGTCTGAATTAAGCTAAACAAAGATGGCTGCTCCTGTGGATGTTCGTGTTTCTGCTGCTTTTGGTTCAGTTTTAGCAGAAATATGGAGTCATTTATTTTTGAAAGAAATGCAGTGTGTGTGACACTTGTTCTGTCCCACGCCGACGTTGAATACATCATTACGAGTTGCTGCTGTGATTGGTTAAGCACAAATAAGGTCGAAGTATTTCACTAAACGTCCCACATTTCCCCAAACTATTTCAGAGAGTCAAGTTCCAAATGGAGACTGTGGAAGAACTCAAATCAGAGTTCAACACAGATCCATCTGGACTGAGCCAGGTTAGGTGGACCAAGGAAAAGAAGTACAAGAGAGAAGAAGAAGAAAAAGGAGTGTGTATGTGGACGCACGAAGCAAGGAAAGCAGTAGGAGTTTTTGAGCCCAATCTAAGTTCATGTACAACGGTAACTCCAAAGGTTACCATTGTACAATAGGGCCCGACCGATATGGGGGGGGTACCGATTCTGATATAGAGGCGGCTGGGGTACCGATAACCGATAAGACAGCCTATATAAATAGAAATAGAAAATTCCTTTTTCATCAGGAGCAGATGTTCAAAAAACTCTGTCTGGCTTTAGTGATTTTAATTTGGATTTATTTATGGCACATTTAGTCTTACTTTGCCTCTTATGAGTGACTTTAAAGGCTTGAAACTTGTTTGTATCACATTATTTTTGATAGTCCTGTTCTACTGAAGTGAATTCAAGAGGCTAAAGGCCTCATTAATATGCACGACGTTGCCGCAATTAAAATGCGTAAATGCCGACCATTAACCCCTGTATTCATGACTAATTTACATGTCAATGTGTCTCCAGTAATCATCAACACAGAAACAGACACTTTCCAGTCGCCAGAATGAACGAACTGAGGCAATGTTATTCTTTTAGCATCATGAGCTAACCGCTAACTACAGTTAGCTACATTGAAAGTTAAAGTGAACACGTTTTCAACACTCACCGCTAAGATAACCTGTTTTCAAATCCCAAGTCTTCACAAATATAATTCCTTTAATCCAAACTCCAATCGACTGTCCATAGTGAGACAATCCACTTCTTCTCGTTGTTGGCAACAGCCGTGTGTCCTCTGTTGTGACGAGGATCGTCCCTCTTCTCCACTTACACGTTGATGAAATAAATCCTTTTTGACATCTGTGATGAAGTTATTTCATTTTCTTGCGTTAGTAGCGGAGTTGAGAGAGTTTAAATCCAGCGCTGTCTCAGAGCGCACTGATGCAGAGCGTCAGCCTGGTGCTGCTTTCAGGTGCAGTACGACAATAAAACAACTCCACAAATAAATGTAATAACCGCGCTAAATATTTATCTGATTACTGAATGAATAGCATAGTTGTATTCTTGAAGATCTAAGCTTTAAAATGAGGTACAACATGTCCTAGATATTGACGGTATATTGGCGATATTTTGGCCGATATCTGTTCAACATGTAAGTACTCATATCGGCCAAAAATATCGGCCTGGCCCTACAGGTAACTTTCCACACTTCCACTCCCCAGACTCAACAAAAAACTGCAGTAAGAACATTCATTTTATCTGTATTCAATATCTTTCCCATGTACAATGTTGTGTCATCATACGAGTGCAGCCTCATACTCACCAGGTAAAGCCTCTATAGTTTCCTGGACATTTCCCATCACAAAACAGATCTCAAACACCTGACTTCCTCCTCTCCGTTCACTGAATAAATCCGTTTTGGGTTGTGAATGAAAGTTTGCCCTGGAGTCGGCAGGATTCTCGTGTAACAAAAGCCCTGACACTTCGCTCATTTCCTCCTCCGCTCCGGCTCACAGTTGCGGGTATCACTTCTCCCCAAAATAGTTCCAGATAAGGCACATTAAACGTGATTAAACAGCAGCGCGCGGGATCGTGGCGAGACCTCTAGCTGTTTTCAAATGCGTTTGCAGATAAAACCGGATACACAGAGGGAACTTTGCCTATCTGTAAATCTCATTCTTCTGGCTCCTTCAAGTGATAGTTGCATGAAAGCCTTGAACAAGTAGAGATATTTCAGAAATGCTGGCAACCAAATTTTCTATCAGTGTGAATGGTGTAAAACGTGCCCCGGCATCCTCCAAACTTCCACTAATTATCTCTGTCGCGGGAGAAAAGAGCCTTTGTTCTCGTCGGATTCTGTCAAAATATTGAAACAGCTCAGCTCACTGGGAAAAAAAAAAAAAAGAGAATGTCGCAAGTTTAAGACAAGCTAAAGGAGTAGCACTTTAGAATATGGGCCGAAAGATAAGAGGTAGTTATGGAAGCACTAAGTAGTTAGGCCTGAGCAAACTGCAGCCTGGGGGCCAGATGTGGTCCTCAACTTGTTTTAATCAGGCCCCAGCAACTTTTTGAGAAACAGAAATGCATGTGAAGTCTAAAGTCGACAGCACACTGGAGGAGTTTAAAATCTTTTGTGATTTTTAGACACGTCACAAACACAATGGTCCACAGACAGAAGGACATTAACAGGATATAAAGGTCACAGGACAGTTACACTCACACAGCATTGTGGACGTCAAATAAAAAAGTTTACACAGTGTTGGCCATGTTCTATAGAGGGATTATTTGTTTCTCAACATAGGCAATAAGTGTGCACCCAATATGCAGAAAGAGACCAAGCTGGAGCAACAACTTGAGCTAGAGCTGTTGTCAGCCAACTACGAGAGATTATCATTGTGCGAAAACAAAAGTTCTGCAGCTAATTCAACATTTGCGAATGAAATTTGACCCTACAATGCTTAAAAGTACATTCAGAGACATTGAGGAAAAAAACAACGAGAAAAACCCGGTCTCAAGCTTCAGGAGACAGACAGTTCAGACCTGATCCAAACAGCTGCTCTTGTCCTGTTTTACTGTTTTATTCAAAGAAGTTTTCCAGCCAACCTGATGGAGAGTGTATCTTTCTGCACGGACTATGCACAATAGAGCGGAAAGTGACATTGCCCGATAATGCTCGTAATGTGTAAAAAAGAATCCTGCACTTTGACTACGAGCACAAAGTGTTCCATTTATTTACAGATGAAGAGGCGATCTTTCTTCTTTCTTTGGCATTTGAAGAGGCGCCGTCACGAGGCAGATGCACCAGATGCTTCTGTTTTGCAGAAGGCTTTAGTGTTAAAGACCTGAACTCATATTGTCTGAGAAAAAACAGAAGGTAACAACTAAGTGAGCTGGCTCCTGGACTCCAAGATCTCGTTCTATCAAATCCAGGAAGTGTGTTTGTTTTCTGTTTGTAGTCGGAGCTTGTCGTTGTAGTTTTACTAGCAGCCACATTGGCTTAAGAAAGTTCTATAAAGTGCTGTTACACTGAATAATTATGAGGCTCAAAAGGGTAGTTTTGTTTGTTTGAATGCTAAAATGGAGTAAAGCGTCTGTAAGAGAATTCTTTTGTTCTTGTTCGTGTGCACAGAGACACTACAGTCCTGATGACAGTCCACAAACAGCTGAGTTCCCTTGTTTCTTAGCAGCGCTGATTGTTTGTTTGTTTGCTGGAGTGTTGCCGTTAGCGACTGTTGACCCCAGAGGTCGGCGTGCAGCAGGTCCTGAGCTGTGACAGGACCAGCTCACTGTGGAGGCTTCAGGCTGTCCGTGGGATCTGTCTGTGTGAGTTAGTCAGAGTCACACTGAGAGGGACCGGCCAGTGACCTTTTTTTTTTTTCCTCTCCTGATCATTTTTGCTTTTTGAATCAGCAAAATCGTCAAACTGATTCATCTCGCTCCGACCACCACCAACCATTGACACTCGCATCAGATCCAGACTAGGAATGTGGGTGAAGAGTTTTGGCTCAGGACTGTGACTCCTGAGGTTCAGAGACTCCCATCCAAGTACTCCAGGCTAGAGCAGGCAACATCTTATCGTATAACATATATCTGAATAAATACTGAAGTCATCAGTGGGGAAATTTTCATGGATCAAACTTGAAAAAACGGTAAAATTCACAACCCTTGACTGTCAAAGTTCATTGGCACCTTTCCAAAAACAGAAGTCCAAGGTTCCTCTAAATATGCAGACATGGCAAATCTTGTCAATTTTCGTCTGATCTTATTTCCGATTTGATTTTGTTTAACCTTTTCAAAAGAAATGAATAATGTCATTAATGTACATAAACAAAACACAAACTTTTTATATGTCCCGTTTAACAGATTTTTCAATATTCTGCCTCAAGTTTGACTTTTGCTCCAAACTACACATTTTTACTGACAAAAGATTGATTTTCAATTCAAAACCACCACAAATAAATGACGATTCGTTTTGATTCGATCTTGATCTTCATTTTTTGATTAATGGCCCAGGCCTGTGTCTTAATGATGCAAAATAAAGATCGGAAATGGTTCGAGTCAGATTTTGCGCTCGGTTTCTGCTTCTGTCTGTCTTGAGCAGCAGAACTTTATAATATGTCCAGATATAAATCATTTATAAATGTTAGTTAACCATTAAGATAACATTACCTGATCATCAGTAAATGATTAGAGAGTATTTACTAATAATGAGCAAACATTTGCTAATTATTTACTTCCGGCCCCTTTCTTTTTTTTTCCATCAATGCATTTTTTGTTATTTTAACAACAAAATTTCACAGAACCAAACAACAACAAAAAAATAAAAAATTCAATGTCAAGTAGTTGTAAGAACAGTTGTACATAAGGAGCAATAAAATATATAACAACTACACAAATAATTATACACAAAACTGAAAAAAAAAAATAACACACACACAAAATAAAATTAATTAGAAATGAAAATAAAATAGTTATTTTAACTTGTGCTGCGGCTCCAGGTGCATTAGAAAACTAAGAGATATCTGGGAAGACCAGCTTCCCAAACAATTGAAAGAAAGGATCCATATCTTGATAAATTTATCCTTTGAGCCCTTTAACAGATATCAAATTTTTTCCAGTTTGGCAAAATAAAGGACATCCTTTACCCAGCGAAGGTGTGATGGTGGTGTAGGTGATTTCCGGCCCCTATTCTAAAGTGATGACCATTTATAGGTTTTCCAAAAAATGTATTAAGCGACTTACTGTGTTATCTAACTCTCCATATCAGTACCAATATACCAAACCCCAATCAAAACATAGAATTGTGCCTAAACGTAGCCAAATACACTCCAAAGTGTAGATGATCTAACCACTAAACGCACATCACTTTAGAATAGGGGCCGGAAGTAAATGATGAGTAAATGTTTATTTATTATCAGTAAATACTATCTAATAATTTAGTAATGATTAGATAATGTTATCTTAATAATTAACTAACATTTGTAATGATTTTATTGAACATTATTATTTAATGATACATTTGTTTAAAAATATATTAGTCAAACACTTTGTCGCAACAAGTGAACAGACAGTGTTATGTACTATTCTGGCCCGAAAGGAAAAGCTGGCCATTTATTCTTGTAAGATAAAATTGTTCCACTAAATGTAATTTTGCTGGACAAAGAAGAATATTAATTAGCCAAATTATTCACAATTATAAAAGCTAGAAATCATAATATTATAAGCAAGAGTTTGCAGATATCAGTGAACAAATATGGCCAAGTTTGACACAGAAAGATAAGTTCAAATGTGCATATCCTCGAATATTGTCAAAACATTACTTCTTACATTTTAATCCAGGACTTTCAAAGCATATTTTTTGGCTAAATTTAGGCAAGTTTATTGCTTTAAACAAGTTATCCTAAAGGTAAAAGAGTGTCTTTATTCTCGTCTTTCTGTTAGTGAATGAATGCGATGGTTCCAATCCAATAGTTTTGACAAGACAAAAAAAAAACATAAACGTCGATAAAAATCTTGAAAGTTGCATTGTAAAGCATTTAATAATATTCTAGAAGGAAATATAACATAAATGAATAGAAAATATTGAGAAATAATTCAAACTCGAGTTTATGTATTAGGGGCCCATCAACAAAGTTTGTACCTGGGGCCCAGAATTTGGTGCTAAGCCCCTGCCAACAGGCATGATGACTGATGGACTGACAAAGTAGAAAAACTATCAGCGCTCAGAAGCACGATGTAGTCTGTGTATAGGAAAGTGCAGATAAACCTTGGACTAGTTCACTGACTTCCTGTACAAATTGAAGAACTGGTAAGCCTCTTCAACTGCAACCTCTGAAACTTAAACATCCAAGGCGTGATTTAACACATCTCTGTTAGTCTGACATAATATCATCCAAAAATAACAATCAGGACATTCAAAAATAAAAGTCCAGATATTCATTTTGGTCCGGTGCTACGAGCAGGTCACAAGTGCAGCGAGCTCATTACAGCGATGTGTCAGGCTCCAAACTCCAAAGACAATTAGCTTCTGCTGCTACAAAACCCACATTTCCTCCTTTTGTGCCCATAGCCCGCAGACCCACCACCACTGGAGCCTCACACAGGGACTTCTGCACTCACAGGCCCAGAAAATGATTTTTCCGTTGCATCAGTGAGTAATACGCCCTACTTTGTATGAAGTTGTTACATCATGCTGGAGAAATTACATGCTTTTTCTCCTGAAGCCCACTTTATAAAGAGATTACATAAGGGAAGTTTGAACCTGTTCGTCTTCATTGTCTTGAGGTGGATCCACAGCGCTGCTCTTTTCTTCTTCGGTGTTTTATCTGGACTTCTAAAGGCTCGTTTATGCCCCGTGTTCCAGAAGCTTCTGTCTGTCTTCGGCTTTGTTCTGGCTGACATTTGCAGTTCGTGTGTAATGTTGTGCTGATTACAATGTTTCACAAAATGGTGTTAATAAAGCCCATATGGCAGATTGTCACATTGTTTTTTCTATAGCCCTTGTACAAAACATTTATTGACACACAGACTATTTGACATAATATTTACTTATAAAAGACTTTGCCAACATTACTCTTCCTTGCCATTTAATTTCTGAACCAAAACTAAATGGGCAAGACTAGACACTGACTGGGTCTGAACAGAGACTAATCCAGAACCAAACCAGGTCTAAAGCAGAATTAGAACTGAGCCAGGCACAAACCAGGTTTAAGTATCGTTAACAACAAAACAAAAGATGCATTTTCTATTGTTTGGGAGGTGGGTGGTGGGCTGGATTTAAATGGTTGGAGGGCCGGCTTTGGTGAATAGACCTGGTCTTGTTGGCTGTGCAAACAACAAAACGGGAGAAACTGTTTGGATCAGGTATGGACCAGTATGACAGACGTCTGGCTTCTGAAGTTTGAAATAGTGTTTTTCTCTGAATGTAACGTCTTTGAGTCTTAAAGAACTACTTTAAGAACTACATTATTGATTTAGCAGTATCACTTTTGTTTGTGCACACAAAACCATAACTCTCATAGTCTTTTAGTTCATCGTGTTTAGAAAAATAATGTGTATCTAGCTTATTTTTTAGTCATTTATGTCATAATGCAATATTTACTTTATTAAAATTATTTCTGGAGAAAAGCTGCAACTTGCGCTCCTAGATTGTCGTCTCTGTTTGCAAAGACTGCACGCACATACGAATGCGGTTGGGTCAGCAGGGCAGTGATGACCACGTTCATCACTGGCTGTTCATTTGGGAGTACAGTTTGTGCTTGTCCACCCTCCACTCCAAATTGCTGATCCATTTGTTTTTTTCTTCAATTTGCAGAAGCAGTTGCTTCACTTCTTCCACAAGGGCCAACAGCTTTTTCTGATCCGTTCTAAAGCAGTGATCTCTTCAGTCTCTCCATCAAGTGACTTTTTTATGTCCTTAAGTTCATCGGACTGCTGGTTCTTTTTTGGACCCATTTTGCGCACTGGTAATGTCTGACCAGCGGTGTCAGTGCGCTGCGGCTACCAGCTTCGCGGCGTACAGTAACAATGGCTTTTCACAGTCCACTTGAGTAGGCACTTGAACATGTTTCGCTCCATGGTTGCACACAACATGTAACACCTGTTTGGCATGCACACTCCTTATATCAATCCTTGATTTGGGTTGATGCACTTTTTTTGAGTCAAACACTCAGCAGTTTCTGTATTGGGTATTGGGCTAGTATTGGCACCTATTGGTATCGGTCCAGTTCTAAAAATGGTTTCCGGAACAACACATTTCAAACATACTGGGTCAGCGGTTCAAACTCCAGCGTGTGTTCCGTCTCCACCTGTCAGCACTCATCACATTCTGCACATTCTTCACGCTGGAAAGACAAACCGGAGAAGTGCAAAGTAATTTCAAACGTTAACTTTGAAATCCCTCCGCAGCAGCAGCATCCTGAGTTTCCCTGCTTCAAGAACGCTCTCGTGTGACTGCTTTACCATGTACTTTGTGAATATTTTCATCTTTAAACTGAATAGTCTGCGTTTTTTAAGTAACAACAAAGAGAAGGCTTTAATAAAACATCAATAATCTGCCCGGAGGATTTGAGCAGGACAGGAAATGTGCACTTTAGACCCTTTTCTCTAAATCAACTAAACTAACAACCGCAGTTTTGAAAAGTTATTATGTACTTGACATTTTTCAAGTTTCTTTCCCTTCCAGTGGCCTTTGGGTCAGTTTAAGTTCTGCTTTTGATTGTGTTGTAACTTTTTTTTTTAATACATAACTCACAAAAAACATCTTTTCTGTGCTGAGTTTTTAACCCTAGTTTCAAACAAATCTACAATCTATGTATCTACAGATCTAAAAGTGATACATTATCTTAGACTGAAGTTTTTAATCTTGTTATAAATGCCTTTTATTATTATTCTTATAAGATTGATTCCTGCATGTTTGAGTAATCTTGTATGTCCTGCAGCTCAGAAAAAACTCCTACCACCTGTCCTTGCCCACTTGGTTGTATTTATTTGTGATTACAGTGTTCCCTCTCTCTATCGTGGTTCATTTTGCAGCTTTGCTGTTTCGCGGATTTTTTTTAGTGCAATTTTTTTGTTTTTTTACAGTGTCGGTCCTATGTAAGCTGCTTTTCTCTCAAACACACCGTTTAGGGACCGTATCACATCGCAGCATTCACAGACAACAGCACAGAAGCTCTTTTAGAAAACTTGACACAGTTTGGATCATGCAGGGGAAGCTGACCTGACGCTCAGACGTTTCTCCAGGTGAGGAGAAGACTCTTTGAGCTCGTAGTTACCATGATAAGTTTGTTCACGCTGGAACGTCATTTGTGTAGTTCAGAGATGTGTTTGAGGAGCGTGTTGTGACTTCACTAGAGTCCAGATGTGTTTGAGGAGCGTGTTGTGACTTCACTAGAGTCCAGATGTGTTTGAGGAGCGTGTTGTGACTTCACTAGAGTCCAGATGTGTTTGGGAGCGTGTTGTGACTTCATTAGTCCAGATGTGTTTGAGGAGCGTGTTGTGACTTCACTAGAGTCCAGATGTGTTTGGAGGAGCGTGTTGGTTGACTTCACTTAGAGTCCAGATGTGTTTGAGGAGCGTGTTGTGACTTCGCTAGAGTCCAGATGTGTTTGAGGAGCGTGTTGTGACTTCGCTAGAGTCCAGATGTGTTTGAGGAGCGTGTGTGACTTCACTAGAGTCCAGATGTGTTTGAGGAGCGTGTTGTGACTTCGCTAGAGTCCAGATGTGTTTGAGGAGCGTGTGTGACTTCCTAGAGTCCAGATGTGTTTGAGGAGCGTGTGTGACTTCACTAGAGTCCAGATGTGTTTGAGGAGCGTGTTGTGACTTCACTAGAGTCCAGATGTGTTTGAGGAGCGTGTCGTGACTTCACTAGAGTCCAGATGTGTTTGAGGAGCGTGTTGTGACTTCACTAGAGTCCAGATGTGTTTGAGGAGCGTGTTGTGACTTCGCTAGAGTCCAGATGTGTTTGAGGAGCGTTGTGACTTCTAGAGTCCAGATGTGTTTGAGGAGCGTGTTGTGACTTCGCTAGAGTCCAGATGTGTTTGAGGAGCGTGTTGTGACTTCACTAGAGTCCGATGTGTTTGAGGAGCGTGTTGTGACTTCACTAGAGTCCAGATGTGTTTGAGGAGCCTGTTGTGACTTCACTAGAGTCCAGATGTGTTTGAGGAGCGTGTTGTGACTTCGCTAGAGTCCAGATGTGTTTGGTGTTGGCTCTGGAGTCCGTGTGATCCATGGCTCTGAGGTCGGCTGTGGAGCACAGCGGGACGGGCAACGTGCCAAAAGCAGAGCAGGTGAACACACACAGCACCGTCCCTCTTTAAACGTCACATAAACGACTCACGCTGTTGTATCTCACAGTGAATCATGTGTTCAGTGCATTATTTCCTGTACAAAAGACACTAAACATCAGAACCAGGCAGGTTATCAACTGAAATTATTGGTAAAAAAAATGAAGATCACTACTTCACGGGTTTCGCCTTTCACGGGTTATTTTTGAAACCTAACCCCCGAGATAAACCAGGGACCACTGTATTCCAAATATTCAGATTCATAGTAAAGCATGTTTGGTTCAGAATAGTCACATAGCCGCTTTACAACAATAAAAATTACACATTTAAAATATGCTGCTTGTCACATTAAAATTGGGGCTTATTGCTATAAGGGGGCGGAGCTTAACACTTAACACTCCATGATGGAGGCATTAGCTCTGTCTGTGTGCATTACAACTAGGGAAACCTTGCCAAAACCCAGCCTGTTTCGAAGTGACTTTTATTGATTTCAATTGCAAAATTGCTGTAAGGTTGTCAAGGTTGTAAGACTGGTGCTTTTTCCTTTACATTGTGTTGCAGAGAGAAGACGTCAGCAAAAAAAAAAAACTGGAAGTTGTTACAGATTTGCAGTGAACACTTTAAACAAGGTAAGTCAATGTTAGTGAGAAACAAAATTATGACATTTGAGAAAAAAAAAAAGCCTCACATGATTTAGTTAAGTTACTGAAAATCCTTTAAATCTGCTCAAGTGTGAGACAAAACCCTGTTTACCACAGAATGGTGCAAATCATGAGGAGTAAAGTTATTTTATGAAATCTGCAAACATAGCAGGAGGAAGAGGGCATGGATCAGCTGCATTCATTAGCTTTTCCATATACTTTGCTTTGTGTTCGTCTAAAAGACTTCCACAGACAAATGGACTGAACATGCACTAGAAGCATCAATTGATTTCTTTACGGAAAAATAAGAAGATCTGTGAGAATGTGTCAGTTTCGTGCTCCTGTAATGCTGCGTACACACACTTCTGCCTCCATCATGGTGCAGTCACGTGATCATGTAACGTAGGTGCAAAGGGTTAATAAAAAGGCAGAGTTATCAGTTCTGCAGTTTTGTACAGGAAGTAAATGGACCCTTTTCTATTTCTAAGCTGTTTTACATCAATTTTGTGTTTTACAAAAAAAAAAAAAAAAACGTGAATTACTGATCTCCAGATATTATAGTTTGTTATTAAATGCAGAGTTATAACTCAATAGGTCCCATTTGAAACCAATGACATCTTCTACATTACAAAAGCAATTCAACCTTATCCAGTTAAAATGACTCAAATCAGTTTAGGCAAGGATATAGGAAGTCGAGGAGAAATGACATGTTGACATTAATGCTAACAACATACAAACATTTCTATTAGATCTTGATCTAAAATGTGATATTGTGACATCTATTGAGTTATTTTAAAGGGGACATAATATGTAGTTTTAAAGGTCCTATTATTAGAAAGTTGCCACCAAAAACATCCATGGTCATTCACAAATGTTTAAATGATCCTGGACTGTTAAAGGGGATCTATTACTCAAAATGTACTTTTCTGGTCGATATAAGAAAAAAATAAATATCACAACTTTTTTGGAGCCAGATCATGACTTCAGTTTCATCACAACCGTGTTCTTATTACCATAAATACAATCGTCTGCTTTTACACAAAGTTATACATTACTGTTACTGGTTTTCAAAGACCAAGTATGCCAGATTTTTAGAGAGAAACAAGCAACCAAGCCTGTGAAAAAAGTTATTTCAATAGTTTATAACATTATAAAGACATGAAAATATGCTTTAAAAATCCATGTTTCAGTCATAAATAGATATCTTTTCATGAATCAAACTTGAAAAATTGCTAAAATTCACCTCTTTTATGACATGAAAGGCAGTCCAAAAAACACAACCTTCTAAATTCTTTCAAAAAAAAAAAAAAGTTGCTAGAATGAAATGAACTTGGCAACGCTAAGGATGAGAGAAACAGGCAGGGGAAAAAGTATTTGAACAAACAGATGTATTAAGCAAAAATCACAATATGAAAAGTTCATCAAATAAGCAGACTGTCATAGAAATAAACTCAGGATAAGATTTTTATAACATACCACTCAGCCTTAGACAGAAATGAATTAACAACTACATTTAAACCATGCTGAAAACACCAGTACTTTTTCATTGTTTTAGACGACCACTGCGCACAAACGAAAACCATCACGTTGCTCAAAAGCTGCACAAAAAAATCTACTTGAAAACCTTGGCGTCGTCAACTTTGGAGGCGGAATAAAAGAGTCAAACTTACAGGTGTCAAAACCAAATCCTCAGACAGGATACGAAGCCAAGACGTGTTTTTGAATGAACTCATACAAACACTTAGGACACTATTCACTCGTTCTTACTGGAAAACAATAGAACTCAAGTGTTGAGGGTGAGTAAAGCTGCGAGAGAAGCAGGAGTGTTGTTTTTCGAAGATCTAACAAAAGCTCCGTCGATGGACCGCGTGAACAAATCAAGGTTAGGCCGAGTGAGGGACAAAAACTTGAACGGAGACAGCTACAATACTCGTAAAATCCAATTACATCAGCACAATAGACGTACAGAATCGTAGGTGGCCAGGGAAGGTCAAGTGATGCCATGAGTTTAAGAATTGTACTAAAAAACTTAATAATCTGGTTGGTGTTTGAGATACTTCTTGAAACTTTTTTGAGTTTTGACCTCATTTTGTAGCTTTGAGACTGTTATGTGTCTTTAAACCTGGACCTGACTGTGAAGTGTCTTTAAACCAGGACCTGACTGTGACGTGTCTTTAGACCTGGACCTGACTGTGACGTGTCTTTAAACCTGGACCTGACTGTGACGTGTCTCCACCTGGACCTGACTGTGACGTGTCTTTAGACCTGGACCTGACTGTGACGTGTCTTTAGACCTGGACCTGACTGTGACGTGTCTTTAAACCTGGACTTGACAGTGACGTGTCTTTAAACCTGGACCTGACTGTGACGTGTCTCCAGACTTGGACCTGACTGTGACGTGTCTTTAAACCTGGACCTGACTGTGACTTGTCTTTAAACCTGGACTTGACTGTGACGTGTCTCTAGACCTGGACCTGACTGTGACGTGTCTCCACCTGGACCTGACTGTGACGTGTCTTTAGACCTGGACCTGACTGTGACGTGTCTTTAAACCTGGACCTGACTGTGACATGCCTTTATACCTGGACGTGACTGTGACGTGTCTTTAAACCTGGACCTGACTGTGACGTGTCTTTAAACCTGGACCTGACTGTGACGTGTCTTTAAACCTGGACCTGACTGTGACGTGTCTTTAAACCTGGACCTGACTGTGACGTGTCTCCAGAGTTCACAAAAAGCAGAAATTGGTTAAAGCAAAAAGTCCCCGAGTACAGAGGGGCGAGCGAACCCCAGCGGTGCGATGTCAGACAGTTTCCATGAAGTGACATGAAAGCAGCTGATGCTTTAAAGGATCACTGGGTGGACAGTCTCAGTGGGAGCGTTTGGAAGAGTAAAAGTCTCGTCTTTACGTGACAGATGAAGACAGATGACGGATAAGTGATCGGACAGAGACAGACGACGTGAGTGAGGCCAGGTTCAAAGCTCCTCGAGGCAGGTGCGAGCAGGAGTTCATCTCAGCGCCGTCCCAAACACGAAACCACGGCTGAACCGTCGGAGCGCGTCAACACAGCGGACATGACGAGAGATCATGTCCACATCGACACGGACGACACACAGGAAGAGGCTGAGAGCAGACTGACAGACAGGACTGCAAACCGACAAGGACACATGTATGTTCTAGAGCAGTGGTCCTCACTATTTTTTAAAGAAGAGCCACATTGACGGACCAAAGAGAAGGGGAGAGCCGCAAAACATCAAACATAAAAACAAACAGAAAACAGGCCAGCGCAGACTAGAATATGGAACTCAAATGTGTGTTTGTATGTGTGAAAATAAAGCACAAATGTGCAGATAAAAATTAATTTAAATTCAAATTAAATATTATTTTGTGTATTATAAAAATAGGGATTTCAATTTGACTTGTAGCTTCTTTAATATAAATTTTATATTGCTACGGTCAGGTCAATTTACATTTATTATAGCAAATTACAAACATTTGTTGTCATTTTTTAAACAATCAGTGTTTTGCATTATGAGCCTGATGTAGTTTAAATCTAACATGCATCACATTATCCAACCAACCCAACCACACTGTACTTACTATTCAATATGTCTACACTTAATTCTTATTATTTTAAATAAATATTAAACTGGTGCTTCTCTGTTCATCTCTGTGACGTGCTAGCTCCGCCCCCTTCATCTGCCTTTCTCAGACCTCCACTGATGCTGCTGCTGCGCTGACAGAGAGACAAGACAAGTGTGTTTTTCTCCCTTTGGCCAGAGTCATACATGAAATAAACCTAAATACCTCTTTGCGGACACTATTTAACAAAGTTTAATTGTGGAAAAACTCTCCGCTGGACTGCGTTGTTCGCGAACGCGCGTGTGGACTAGATTTTTCCCGATCAACTTTTAAAGTGTTTAGAACTAATTATCTCCGCCAATATTGATCGTATCACTACGAAATAAAAACTGGGACAGAGTTTAAACTCTTCTCTCTCAGAATATGTCCACTACAAGTCTGTGTGTGGGCGTGACATTTCACTACAGCTGCTCAAAGATACGTGACTTGATGTGAGAAGGAGAGCTCGTGCGTCCTGTGGCTGGAGTGGAAAACCATTTGGCACAGTCTGAGCGCGTCACTTCATTCATTTCTTAGATCGCCAAAACATTTATTTTGCTTAATATAAGGGTGAGCTCGCAGCTCCGTGCTTGTCTAAAAGAATGTAGCTATACAATGTGGTTCATTTGGTCAATGGGCAGCAGGGTGAAGCAGTGGATGCAGCGCTGAAAAAGAACCAAACTAAGAGCGCGCTTGTTGTGTGAAATGTGATCTTGCCGAAACTTGCTGAGAGCCGCCAAGTAAGGCTCTAAGAGCCGCATGTGGCTCGCGAGCCGCGCAGTGAGGAACAGGGTTCTAGAGCAAAAGCAGAAAGAATGTCCAAGATCTCAAGTCAAAGAGAGACAAGTCCAAGTCAAGTCTCAAGTTAAGAGAGACAAGTCCAAGTCAAAGAAAGACAAGTCCAAGTCCCAAGTCAAAGAGAGACAAGTCCAAGTCAAGTCTGAAGTCAAAGAGAGACAAGTCCAAGTCCAGTCCAAGTCACAGAGAGACACGTCCAAGTCAAGACCCAAGTCAGAGACAAGTCCAAGTCAAGTCCAAAATCAAGAGAGACAAGTCCAAGTCAAAGAGAGACAAGTCCAAGTCAAGACCAAGTCAAAGAGAGACAAGTCCAAGTCAAAGAGAGACAAGTCCAAGTCAAACAAGTCAAAGAGAGACAAGTCCAAGTCAAAGAGAGACAAGTCCAAGTAAAAGAGAGACAAGTCCAGTCAGTGCCACAAGTTCAAGATGAGTCAAAGTCCTTAAAAACTTCTGGTCTTTCTGTCAAAATGATTGAAAGCTACTTTTTAATAACAGATCCTAATTAATACAAAGTTCTGGCCACAAACGCAGAAGCTCAGGACAAGTTCCAGTTTGTAAAATTGCACAATTTATTTTTGTCACAGAGATTGAAATCTAAGTCATGATCTGACTCAAGTCAAACTCATGACATGCAAATATATCTCGGGACATGTGTATTCCTAGTTTCCTAGTTTCTGTAGAATTAACTAAAATACTTAATCTTGCTTGTAAAATGGTCACGACTATAGTTTTGTTTTGTTTTTTCCTTACGATTATATTGTGACTCGAATAATCCCGAATAAGGATAAACCTGATAATCCTGACATCTCTATAGTCTACACCTCCTTAAATCCGTGAGAGGCACATCTAGTTCAGTTTCCTCTAAAGTGAGATGTGAGGAGGGAGCGTGTGAATGAATGTTTTCCCTAAAGTTCTCCAATTGCCAGCAGGCTCACGGTGACTTCTGAATGCCTCTTCAGCCCATCTGCACACATTTACCAACACACCTCTGCGAAAAAAAAAAAAAAAAAGAAGAGAGAGCGTCACACATTTAGAGAAGAGAAAGTGGGAATCTTTTCGTCTGCGTTGAATATTTTATTAATTAGACTGCACATTAGGGTTTGGCGGCGTGCGAGAGCGGAGCTTTTTCATTTCAGCTTAAATCTTATCACACGCGGTGAGTGGGATCAGACCTGAGGGCAGCTCTAATGGAGGAAGCGCATTACAGTTCAGCTGGGACGCCAATGTCACTATTTACTTTTGTTTGTGGATGAACAGGCAACGCGCTCGCTGCTGCTGCGGCGGAGGGTTTTACACAAGCTCCTCAAATACACAAGGAATCATAATATTGGGGTTTATAGCTAGAGCTGGGCAATATATTGTGATAGTTGTTTTGAAAATATGCAAAAATGGAATATTGAGTCTATTGTTTAGTGTAAAAAACGCTTGAAAAATAGTTGTTTAAAGCAATGTTTTTCAACCAGTGTGTCGGGGAACACAAGTGTGCCTTGAGATGTTGCCAGGTGTGCCTTAGAAAGTCTGTCAGTATTCAACATTTAATCTAGAAAATAATCTTACTTAGATTTAATGAAAGGATTTGGAGCATTTGGAACTTTTTACAGTAAGAAATTATTCAGAATTTCTAACATGAGCTGCATTTTTTATCTGTACAAATAGTAATTTAGCTGCAAACTCTGAGTTTGTGTCTTGTGAGGACGGTTTGGGTCAAATATTTGGTCAGAACTTTGAGACACTTTAAGTAAGAGGAACCTTTGAGTCGACTTATTGATTGACAGGACAACAAATGTCTACAGCCTATTTTTCTGATTAGTTGGGTTCAACTAATACACCTAAATATGAATAATATCGTCTCAATGTCATAATTTAAATATGCCAAAAAGTTATCAAGTGCTTCATTTTGTCAACATCGCCCAGCTCTATTTCAAGCCTCGAGAGTCATTCAATGTGCAATGTGTAACTTCCTGGAGGCAAAAAGTCAATTACACAAATGTGTAAAAATAGAGAATTAAAACCATCATTTGTAACATTCACTACATTTATATAGACTCAACATTAGGTTAAGGCTCATTAGGACAGTGTACAGAGATGCTTGTACCTGATTCTAGCTTAAAGCTCATTTCCATCTGTAATCCTGCGCAGGGGAGAAAAGCTCTACTGGACATGGTTTTAGTGGTGGGAAACTGGAGTAGTGGGGAAAAACAAGGAGGTCTGAGTTTTTACCACTGTGCCACTGTATCAGGTTAAAATCAGAATCCCAGGTTCTGAAACACTCAGAATGACTTGTTAAAAGAGTTGCTCCTATAGACTGGATGACAAAAAATGTACCAGATGCACTTTAGTATCGCTCGAATGACAGCCAAAATTTTAAACCAGCGAAAAAAAATTGTTTGGCATATGTAAGGTTGTTTTTCCAGTGTAGTAACACATTTGAAAGCAAGATTTAACACATTTATGTTGGACTGAGAGAATATCATCCAAATAAATGAGCTAAAAAAAATTTTGAGGTCAATATCACCCAATCCTAGTTTCAAATCCATTTTGTACTTTGCGAAAAACCAAGTCTAAATGACTGCTCTACGTGTGTCATAATGTATTCTCACTTTCTCCAGCTGTATTCTAGTCTCATACGTGTCTTTGATTACTCGAAACCTCAGCAGCAGCAGCAGTAGTGTGAGCGCGAGGTCACTGCGGTCTGTCCTGGTGCGTTTGCTCCGGCGCAGGGCTTACAGATGCTAGCCTCTTGATGAACGCACTATTTTGACATTCATCCGAGTCGGCTTGTTAGCTCCCCTACAACAGATCTGATTCGGAGAGACAGGCCCGCGCTAAGCATTAGCCCGGGCCGCTCAAGCAAACCGGCACGCTCTCCCAGCATCATCACGCCAGCCCAAGAATTACCAGACAAAAAGACTGCATAAATATTGGAGCAGGAATGCTTGGAGAGTCGAGAGAGGAGACGTCAAATAAGAAAGTGTCCTCAATTAGCTCAGAGCGCTCCGACAAGCTAACAGAATGAGAGCTACATGTGAACTCGTGTCCCCATTCTGTTTGTGTGTCGCTCATGGAAGTGTAGTGATCACAACAAACTGTACGAGCAGACCAAGAGTAAACGCACAATACAGTCTGTGTGCTCTGATTGACAAGATAGAAATGTGTTTAGGTTTAACACTACAGTCATTATGTTTTAAAAAAAAATATTGGAATTTAAAATATTTAAAAATGGTTCTGCTAGTAAAAGACCATTATGTAACTGACTCCGTCATTAAAATCCGAGGGAAGAGTTTCTACAGCAGTGGTTCCAAAAGTGAGGTCAGGACTCCCGGAGGTCGGGTTGAAGCAAAACTTCTGCATCACAAGATGATTCAAGGTGTAACTTTTTTATTTTAACCAAGTTTTCCAACTTGCAATGATTCAAAATCTCATCATTTTGTTGTGGGTTGTGAGTTGTTGCATGGCTTTTTTGGTGGTCCTGGTCTGAAACATTTGGGAACCCGTGATCTATGGGGCATTCAAAATGCATTTTAGCTATTTAATAGTTACTTTGCAGGTAATTCTTTACTTTCATCACTCAGTAATGCAGTTACTAACTCAATCAAGTGAAAGGTAACTAAGTTACTTTTGTGAAGGAACTTCCCCCTTGCCTTGACGCTGCTGGTTCTGTGTGCGTGGGTTTGACCCACTCTGTGTGGCGAGTCTGCCAGTTTTGTGCACGCTGAGGAGGAGGGGCAGCGGGTGAAAAGCTGTGGTGATCAGCCTCCAGTGCGGAAAATATACTGAGCCAAGTACGGACAGGTCTCCTCCGATGCATCCCCGGTGAAAGGGGCGGATCAAGTTCTCATCCGGAGATTTCCAGCGGAGAACACGAAAAGTGAAGTTTGAGTTGGAACAGGACTTGTGTCTCGTGGAGAGTGAACGTCACTCTCCACGTAACAAGTCTGCACAAGTACACATCATCCCTACACACTATGACATCCCTAGTGTGATGTCATCGCTGCTTGACTTCCTGTTATTTCACAAATTTTCTAACTTTTCATCACAAACCTGTTCTTGATGCATGTAACTTGGAAAATTGTAAAAAAAAAAAAAAAAACTTGTATGCATTTTAATGTATTACAATTTCAAATCTAAATTGCAAATTTTCAGGCAAGTCAGCAAGCCCAGCCAACAAGCCAGTTTCTCTCTGCTCTCTTTAACATCTATAAGAAGCAAATGTGTCTAAACTGGTTGTTTTCTAAGGAAAACTATGAAGTGATGTAAAGAAAAAAGACATTCTGATGCTTTGAATTGAAGCATATTATCCTGAGCTGTATATTGTGCATCGTCTTGTGAAGAACGCTGCAATTCCCAGCAGCAGAGTAAATATTATGTAAACGGAGTCATTTCACGTCCTTTTGAGTGAATCGAGTGGAGCTGATGTGGTCGGAGTTGATTTTGCTGTCGCAGGATAAACAGACTTAGTTAAGTGTGTCAAATTACAAATGGCATGTAAGATGAAGAGCAGAGAGAACAAATGGGGATTACATAACGCTCACATTTCATTAGCTGCTGCCGGGGAAAGCGCCGAGCTAAACTGTGGTGATGTGTGTGAAGAAGGCCTATCGATTGGGAGCCGCGCTGTGATCGCTCGCCGCAGAAAGCAGTAAATCGCGAGCCGTATTCCTCGGTTTACACAAGCGGAAGATCGGACCTGGCCCGGCTCTGTGGAGAAGAATGCAAAGACTGACAACAACAGCTGCTCAGGGGAAAAGGTCAGCTCCAGTTAATCAGCTAGAATCAACATCAGCTCCGCACAATACTAACACACACCATACACACACCATACACAACATCAGCTCTGCAGATTCTACACAATACATAACACACACACCATACACACTCAACATCAGCTCTGCGTGTGGCACTTAACATACAACACAAAATACACACAATGTAACACACACAAGCTACTAGTGATGCACCGATCCGTAACTGGGATCAGATATCTGTGCTGATGCAGGTATCGGCTCTATGATATCGGTTCAGTCGATTCCATCGTTGTGTCTTTTATTGAACATAATGAGACTAAAGCTGGCCACACACTACACAACTGTTTGCTCATTTTCCCATGTGTAGTGTGTGGGTGACATGGAGATGAATACATTGACAAAAAAATAATGACCCCAACAGCCCAAGTTTGTAAATATATTCAACAATGGTAACAGCAAGCTGAGGGCTGAATGCATAGCTCCCGTTGCTAACGTGATGCTAGCGCCACCTGGAGTATTTAATATCTACCACAGGACCAGTGGGTTGGCTTTTTCTGAATAAACAGCACTTCAATTAACATTCATTAAGACTTAGTTGTGACTTGACCCTGAAATACCAGTATTTTCCGGACAATAAGTCACACTTTTTTTCATTTGTCTGACAGGTAGAGGGGCGGCTTATACTCAGGTGCAGTCTTAAATTATATAAAATAAATGTGAATTTGTAAATAAACTATTCATATATTATGAGGTCCGACTGCTTCCTGCTTCTTAAACGAGAGACAAATGCTGTTTCATTCGCTGCTGTTTCATCAGTGAGGACGGACACTGTTGCCTCCGAGGTGCAGACACTTGTGTAAGTGCAGGGCTAACATTTATAAAACTGCAGATCTGGAGGCTGCAGTTTCATGAACCACACTGACAGAGAGCGCGTAGGGCTCCATTCAGTGAAAATAACGGACAGGAGCGTTGACTCAGTTTGATTTCAAGAGAGTAGTTTTTTGACTATGATCGCTTGAAAGACAAACACTGATGTTTGTCTGGATTGGTGATGAGCTGGTAAACAATGAAAACTTGCTGCAGCTGCATTTCCTTGTTTCATGCGTATCAGCAGAGCACTCGCAGATCTACGGCAGAAGCAGCGCAAAGGAAAACTTTCCAGAGGAATGAATAAAGGACTGATGTTTATGCATGGACTCAAAGAGACCGAAATGGAGTTTGGGCAAAACAGGCAGAGATTTAGAGGAAAGAGACGTGTGGAACTGCGCAGGTAAGAAACAGCTCCACTCGAAGTCACAACGCAACTGTTTAATGTAAAATGACACAATACTTATTGCAGATGATTTAGTGATAATATAGAAGACGATTAATGCAGAGTTTAGTCATGTTTTGATCTGCATCTTGTAGTTTTGCCTCGTGTCAGAGGTCCTTGGCCTCCGTGCATCTTTGTGTTAGAAAAAAAGCTGACAGGAGTTGAATGGAAAAATGTGTCCCTACGTCTGTTTATGGTGCCGGATTATGTCCATTTATTTCCCCCAAAAAGTTCCACTTATACTCCGGTGCAACTTATATATGTTTTTTTGTTCTAAAATATGCATTTTGGGGGTACTTTGATGATTACTCTGGGGCGACGTATAGTGCAGAAAACACAGTAGTTGCTCAAAAGACACTATTTTTATAGAATAGAACAACGTGAGTCCTGTATTTTAAAATGTGGCCTGCCACCAACTTTGAGATTGAGATCTCTGTTCTAGAGAGTCAATTCAATTAAACTGTCCCTCTTCCTATTTTCAACCATTTTGTTTTTTAAAGATCAAATGTGGTCTTGGTGTGAAAACTCTATTTTGTTTTTCATAACATGCTGTGCTGCACTTGGCCTAAAGGTCACTTTAAATAAATAAAAACACAAATAAAATGCACACTCAGACACATCCGACACACAGGCTCACAAACCCCATCAGTTCCACTCTGGACACACGTTACCCCTGCAGGACTCCGGATACGAGCGGAGGTGAGCCGGAGGTTAAGTCTGCTCGCCGCCTGATCCGTTAGCGCTCATGCTTTAAACATGGCTCTGTACGTCCTCACACACAGGGCCTCGTATAAGTGCGCTCTGGCCCCACAGGTAAACCTTCACTTACAGCCGCCATACAGGTGTCGTCAATATTTAACGCTCTGTGGACAAAAGCTTTCAAACCCTTACCTTTAACATACACTCGACACAAACTTGTGCACTTAAGCTATATTTTATTTAGCTACAAATTCCTCACACTTCCAAAAAAAAAAAAGAAAGTCTTTATCCTGACATGGCTCTGTTAAAGTGTATTTTTCGGTTTAAAAGAATTCATGGTGAGACACTACAGGCAAAACTTTTTTTTCCGGTCAGTCTGGTCTCTAAAGAAGCTGTATTATTTATCCATACTCTATTTATTGAGTTACATAAGACATTGTAACCTTCTCTTTATCCGCTCTATCACCGATGCTTTGGCCTCACAGCAAGAAGTTTGCAGGTTCGACTCCCGCTCGGCCTGGGTCTTTCTTTCTGGAGTTTGTTTGCCTGGAAAATCTAGACGAAATATAAAAATATATCATCTGGTCTAGTGTCCCTCTTTTGAATATCAGTGGTCGTGACTGACAGATTAATTAGCCAATCAGAGACACGCATTGTCTGCCACGTGAAAATCCAACATGGCTCCTCACGACAAAAAAAATACATGAATCATAACATGGAACACATGGAAAAACGACTCAAAATGTGAGGTGAGTGAAGTTAGATTTTGGTCTAAATGACAGACGACCAATCAGCTCCTTTGTTTCATCTGCGTCACACAAATAAACTCACCTGATTGGACGGTACGATGTAGATTTGATCTGAAACATGTCTGTGTTATACATCCGTGAATGTTCATAAACTGATTCAGATTGACTCTGCAGTCTATGTTCTTCAGATTTCCAAAAATGTTTAATATTAATGATCACAAATCATTCGCTCATCAATTTTTTTCTCCAGTTACAAAAACAAATTTCATGAATCGTCCATTTCACTGCTTATGTATTGATGAACAAATGTATGTAAATAGTATTGTGTGTTCACCTGCAGATGGAAAGTAGCAACAGCTAAATCTGGTGCAGTTCATCTCTTCTTTTATTAAGATTAATGCATTTTGTACATGGTCCCTGACTAAACTAACTAAACTAAACTAAAAATTACCAGAAAATACAACCTTGTTGTCGTGGCAACGTAGGGTGGAGCATCGAAAAAGTATATGGAGAAAAAGCTCTGTAAAGTTTAGATGAGTGAACTTCAGAGTAAATGGATTAAAAAATCTGATTGTGTGGTTGAGATTCTGATCGGCGATCAATAAAACATAACACTCAGGTCATTCACCATAAAACAAACCCAAAATACAAGATGAAAGATGTAATTGGATGAAAGTTTACAGACGTCTCAAGATAAATATGATCCTGTCTTTTAAACACGCTAATCAACCTCCAAATTTCATTGACTTTATTTTTTGAAACATGTGACACTGATTATCTTTAGTCAATTAAATTAATCATTAATACTGAAGTAGAGTAGAGTTAGGAAGAAGCAGAAGCTTTCCAGTCCAGTTTCCTATTTACATCTCATATTAATAAAATGAACAAAATGCAACAGAAATACTAACAAAACTTATGGGCAAACGGATTCTTTCTTGCTAGACTCCTACAGACAAGTCTTTTCAAATGCTCTGTTAAATTGCTGAAAGTTTGAAATTTTCTGAACTGTTTCATAATTTGATGCCTCTGATTGAGACATTAAACTTTTCATTGTGGTTCTTACATTTTGCGTTTCAAAATGATCTTTTCTTCCGATGTTATGTTTTCTCTCTCTGTCTGTGAACACATTTTGAAGACTATAAGGAAGTAAGTTATTTCTAGCTTTATACAAGATTTGCATAGTTTTAAAATGAACCAGGTCAATACATTTGAGCACACTCATCTGTATGAACAGAGCATTTGTATGCTCTATGAACCCTTTGTTGGACAGCTAAGGGCTGGACATTGGTTGCTCCACACCTCTACACAATAAGTTAGGGCAAGAATAACAAACAGTTTATCATATGTAAAGCCTGTTGAATTAGTACTTTACTTGGTATCTTGAGTCTTTGAATGGAAAAACGAAATATGAAAAAGCACACATGACTGCATACAAACAACGTAATAATTATAAAGGGAATGTCCCAGGGGTCAATCAAAAAAACAACACACCTACTTAACTTGCTAAACTGGTTTATTCAAACATTAATATTGGGACTATGATGTCTGAATAAATCCAGGTTTTTCATGTTAAGTCAGTGTGAGATTTGGTTCTTTTGATTTAGTCAAATCATAAAATCTTTTCTGGAGCAGATTGAATAGTGGACAATAGTGCTGTTTCAAATGAAAGCTTATAAACTGACAGAGCAAACTGACCAAACAACAGAACATAGTTTTGCTGGTGGCGTCTGGTTTAATTTGAGGCTTTTTTTCCCCGTTGACCTGGAGCGTCTGAGTTTGTGGAAAGAAGCAGATGTGTGAGAGGCCGTGGTCCTGACACAGACACACTATTATCTCTCAAACAATAGTCAAGTCCAACATCAATAGGAGCTGATGAGACCCAAACATATGGATGTAAGTCCACCTGTGACCTGTGCTGGCTGCTCCAAAACACACACAACACAAATAATTATGTGTATCAAACTGCACAACTCACTCATTGCTGGAAAGTTTAGGACGGGCAAACTTAGAAACTGTGGTTTAAGCCAGTGTTTCCCAGTCAGAGGTACGCGGACTTCTGAGAGAACACACAGGAGCTCTTGGAATTATTTCAGACTAAAAAGAATATTATCTCAATTAAAAGTGGTCAATTTTGAATGATTTTTCATAATTTGGGTTTTAAGTATCACTAAAAGAAGAAAACAAAAGAGTAATTATTAACTATATCTCACCAGAAAACAAAAATCACAATTTTATAAGGTTGCACTTTCAGACATTTGGGGAGCGATGTGTCTCTGTAGACTCTAGGACAGGTGCCCGTGTCCCAGTGCTTCTCCCGTCTCTCTGTGCGTTCTGATCATGGATCCATTATGTTAGCTGGGTAGGACATTGCTAGCTTGTAGCTGTTGTAAATCAGCCCCAGTGGTCACTCCATTAGTCCTGCAACGGGAAAATCTCTCTACAGGATAGAAAGGATTTTATCCCTAGAGCGAAATGCAAACACAAAGTGCTCGTGTTCAGCAGAGAAAACATCTATAGCTTTAAAAACTGTCAGATTTTGCAGACAATTCTTACGTAGTTTGACATCATAAACTGTTTTTCTGGTTCAAATGGTTTGGTATAAAACGACTTTTTAAGCTTTAGCTTCGGCTACCGCTGCTCACACTGTAACTGCAGCTCTGATTGGTCAGAATGGTCACGTGTGAGCTTCCAGCTTCATTCAGATTCACTCGGCTTGAGCTCGTCCCGCTCCTCGTGCAAAGAGTTACGTGGGAAACACAACAGCGCATGTTCCATAGTCTCTATTGCGCACCTAGCCAAAGGCTAAAGAGAACAGCCAACATGCCCACGAACACCACTGAGCAAAAGCCACGTGGTCATACCTGTTTGTCAAAGCCTGATCCCGTCAGATCTCAGAAGCTAAGCAAGAAAGGGCCTGGTTAGTACTTGGATGGGAGACCATTAGAACACCAGGAGCCACAGTGGGACGACAGGAGTAGATTGTCGTTGTGTCCTTGGGCAGGACACTTAACCCACCTGGCCTCAGTATCTGGGTGTACACTGGGTGAGTGGTTACTAGATTGAAAAGCGCATTTTTTCTTGTTTGTTTCCGATCAAGGTCATTTGTATTCAGTCCATAAGCGATCTGCACCAGAGTCTGTTTAAGATCAGCCCGAGACCGACCCGAAGGGGTAATCTTGGTCAGATTGTTTGATTCAGATCAGAGTTTGCTTTTTCAAAGTTCGTCTTTATTCACACCTGAAAAAAAAGTTCATATGACCAAATTTTGGAGGTGTGAATACGCCAACAGGTGGGTGTTTGATAGAATCAGAGACAAACTATTAATGATATGCCTCAGTGGTAGGTGAAAACAGACCTGTTCTGAGCACTCCAGACTCTGCTGTAAGACAATACAAGATGACTCAAACATGCAGCTGTGAGGAAGCTAATGATGAGAAACACTGTTAGAACATGGTCCAAAACTCATTTACCATCCAGGTCTCCTTTAACAGGACACATGTGAATACAGAGTCGTGTGAAGTGAATCAGAGCGGTCCCAGCACAGCCCTTGTTTATCTGGGATGTGTACTATTTGAAGATTTGGGGGCCATAAGTCTGCTGGCTGATGTAAAACTGTTCATCTGTTGCAAACAGCTTTTATGTTGTTACGGCGTGAGAAATCCAAGGGAACTTTAAAAACAAACAGAAGGTCTACACACAGTATTTTACCATCAAATCCATACTTCCAAGACACGCGAAGCCCATAATAACATCCTTCCTCGACCTCCACGCTAAAATCACAGGGTCGAGTGAGCGTTGTGCTGTTGTTACAGATGCGGTGCAGTAATGTTCACTTCAGTACAAACACATCCACACCTCAGGAAACACAGCCAATCTCTGGTGTCTCTGCGTATCCTGCCACAAAAACTGAACTATCTCTGTGGCAGTCTGCTACGTTGATCAAATCACCGTTTCTGTAGCAAGGTTGAGATCTGAAAAAATGCTTCAAATTAGGGCTGGGCAAAAATATAAAAAAATTGATAGAGTGATATCCAAGTTTATGGCGTCAAAATAAATAAACAACAAAGTAAGACTACTTTATAGGACTACATCAAATTAATTAATTAATAAAAAAAGGGCCAGTTAATTGAGTAATCAAATAATTGTTAGTTTTACACCTGTGAATTGAGAAATAGGTTTCATGACTCAAAATGAACAAGGACAGTATGTGAATGTTGTAGGGGTGTAACGATTCACCTGAATATTTGAAGTATCGATACATAGCCCCTTACGATCCGCTACATTGATCGGCGTTCAACTAGTTATCCTCAATTCCACCCACACATCGATGCAACTTTGAATCGCTTCGAATCTAAGCCCAAAGAATCGATTTATTTAGATATATGGTGAAACATAAACCATACAGACAAACGGTATTCTCAGTAGTGTGTTTTTCACATAAACGTTTCATTAAATGAGCTTTTAATACGCTGGTTTTCTGCGCTGCGTCATCATCAAGCACCTGCAGCGCTTGTTTCACATGGAATCTACCATATCTATGGAATCTACTCCCGGACAGCAACGCCGCTGCTACACAGCCCAGCAGAGGAGACAGACAGCGCTGTATTCCAAACCATCCCGCGGGCACGGGTCCCAGTGCACATGAGAGACCACGGACAGCGGAAGCAACGTTACGAGGGACAAAGCCGCGGAGGGACGCCGAACCGGACCACGGAGGTAACGCTGTGAAATGACTCGAGCTTGAAAAGAATCAGACGAGCTGCAAACGCGCAACCAGAGCTGCGATGCCACACTATGTTTATAAAACAGACTCGCGCATTTGTGTAGGCTTTTAGCTTTTAAACGTCAACGTGCTTTGGGTCAAACTCTGTGCTTGCAGATGTTTGTGGATTTAATATTTAATGATAAGTCACAAAGATACAATAAGTTCAGACTCCCATCTCACTACCTGCATCTGTGTGTAAATGATTCAATCAGATGGTGAAATGTGGGTCACTTATTTTATTATGATACTAAACCTGTGTATAAAGGGGAAAAGTTGCAGTTTTTTATGTGCAATGAAAAATAATTGTGTTACTAAGCAGATTAGAAATGTATTACCCTTATACTTACTCTATCATTTTATTATTTGTTATTGAGTTTTGGATTTAATGCAAAATCTTGGTAATGATTTTATTCATGTCATAAGTTATCAAACTGAATCGAAATATCGTTTTAAAACTGCTGTATCGTTCCGAATCGTATCGTTCCCAAAAACCCTAAAATCGTTTTGTAATCGTATCTCTAAGCTTCATATCGATATGTATCGTATCGTTCTAAAAACGTATCGTTACACCCCTAGAATGTAGTGTTTTCAATAGAAACATTATTTAGTCTGTAAAAACACAACTTAAAAATTTGACCAATCACACTGAAAGGTACACTTTCTGAAAAAGCAGATGATTCTATTTGCCTGAAAGACTAAAAAGGAAGATGTGTCTCTAAAGCTGAGTTCAGACGGACAGCGTTTTAGTGTTGAAGCATTGAGTTTACATGGAAGTCAATGTAAATCTGTTTTTTTTTTAGGAGTTTAGTGAATTTCTGTTTAGTGAGACAAGTTCTGCGCCTTCACACATCTGCAGGTGCTGAGTTTAGCAGTAAGGACGCTCAAACCTCTGACACATTCTCGCCTCCTCAAGTCGCTCAGGCAAGAGATGGGAAAACTGAAGTCGCGCCGCCTGTTCGTGTGCGTTCACCAATCAGGGTCTACTCTCCCGTGCAGGGGCGTAGCACCAAAGTCTGGGCCCCAGGTACAAACTTTGTTCATGGACCCTAGTACTAATCTTGTGTTTAAATTACCGTAATAATCCCTAGCACTTGTTTTTTCCCATGTATTTTCCCATTATTTCTTTTGTTTTGTTTTTTTAGAACCACTGCATGCACTCACATTGTTGCCCATTTGTTTTAAGCTATAACCTAAAAATAAGAATGATGCCAAAAACATACGTCATACAACAAAAACATACAACATAAGTCCTCGTGACTTTTTGACCCATTATTATGTTGCTGGATTGAAAAGTTGTGATACAAAACCCTGTGAATATGCAAAATAATGATCATCTTGTGTCAAACCCTGTCTGTTTGTTCCAATCTGCTTGTAATTTTATAATCTCTACTTATACTTATCTTTATTATTCCTCTTTATTCAAACATTTTCTTTGGCCAAAGTTCATTTGCTATGTTGTGATAGAACTTTCTGACATCATAAAGAACTGTATTAGAGAACAGTTTATCTCACAAGTAAAACTTTCAGGGTCCTTACCAGCCCTGGGAAAACTAGTACCATTTACCCCCCCAGTCCGACGCCCCTGCTCCTGTGACATAGTAACGTGCTCTCATGTCACAGAGATGGAGAAGACTTTAGGGCAAAACAAGGACATTGTGACATAAATGTTTCGTCGTATGGCCGAGCCCTAACACAAAGTATTTTCCATTGTTTCCCTTTGAATATCCTACAAGAGACGATGAGCCCGCCTTATGCCAGCATGAAATCTCACATTATAGGTCAGGTCAGTCCAACATGTACAATCCATATATGTTCAACAACATATAAGGCAACATTAAACGACTCGGTTCAGATCAATTATTCAGCATTTTAACCTTGTTTGCAACCTTCTCAATGAATAAACCAAAAGGAAAACAGACGACCTGCGGAGCCCAGCAGCTAAATTAAACAAACATTTACACAGCTCTTCTAAGACGGCCGATTCTCACGCTTTTCTTGGAAACAAGCGCTTCAAAGACAGAATGTTTCTACAAAAGTAGAGTTAATACAAGAAATAAAAGCATTTCAGTTTGTAGAAAAAGAATGTTGCAGAATGTTCTTTTTTACTCAATATTATTAACATTTTGTGTAAATATTCTCCAACTGTAAGCCTTTTCTATCTGCATATTTCAATAAAGACTATTACTTGATTAGTCAACCAATCAAAAAAATAATTGCCAACTGGTCAATCGACAGCCTTACATCACATTATTCTACTAGCCAATGATATTTAATACAAAATGAAGGGCAGAGATGAGTATTGCTTAAATGCAGTTTTCCTTGTAATACAAAAAGTGAGAGTCTAGTCAGGAATGTGTAAAATACAAATATAAAGTAATGAATAGGAAAGAAAAAGGACTTCAGACACCACCATGTTGTAGAATGTGAACACAACCAATTTTTCAAACTGCAGCTTGAGCTGGTTACTGCTGTTGCTGATCAATAAGTGCATTGCACTACTTTCACATGGGATCTGAACACTGTTGTAAACCCTGGAGTCTTTTCTCTCCAAACACAATTGGAGGGTTTTTTATTATCATCGCGTCCTACATTTATTGTGTGTCAAACAATTTAGTGAACTGCCCAAGGCTTTGACTCTTATTATCATTTAATATCAACTAATGATATAGGTCATGTCTAACTTACACAAGAGAGAGTGCTCTGCTTACATTTTTATACACTTTACACAAATGACCTTTCACTATTCAGTCTGTGTCTTTCTCCTTGGGCAGAGAACACACTACACACTACTCTTCTTCATTTGTCACAGATTAAGTGTCCATTATGACTGCTCTTTGGCCAAAAGTCACAATAGTCATCATCCACTTAAAGCTTTTTACATACAGTATGTATTCTGTCATTCTGCTGTCCACAGGAATCTGTGGCCGTTACATAAGCCATTACATAAATACTAATTTCACTAAAAAACACACTTGCATAATGTTTCTTCATTGCAAGGCAGTCAAAGCAATCAAACCAAGGCGGGTACCAGGGATGGGTGGGGCTTGTCCCTGTGAGGGGCGGGGCTTGTACATGTGAGGGGCTGGGGTGGGGCTTGTACTTGTGAGGGGCAAGGCTTGTACCTGCAAGGAGCGGGGCTTGTACCTGTGAGGGGCTGGGGTGGGGATTGTACTTGTGAGGGGCGAGGCTTGTACTTGTGAGGAGCAGGGCTTGTACCTGTGAGGGGCTGGGGTGGGGCTTGTACTTGTGAGGGCGAGGCTTGTACTTGTGAGGGGCGGGGCTTGTACTTGTGAGGAGCAGGGCTTGTACCTGTGAGGGGCTGGGGTGGGGCTTGTACTTGTGAGGGGCGAGGCTTGTACTTGTGAGGGGCGGGCTTGTACCTGTGAGGGGCTGGGGTGGGGCTTGTACTTGTGAGGGGCGAGGCTTGTACTGTGAGGGGCGGGGCTTGTACTTGTGAGGGGCGGGGCTTGTACCTGTGAGGGCTGGGGGCGGGCTTCTACCGGTGAGGGGCGGGGCTTGTACCTGTGAGGGCGGGGCTTGTAGGGCGAGCTGCTCTCCAGGTCGGCCAGGATACTGGTGAGAGAGTCGATCTCAGCGTCCAAACTGGAGCGTCGTTCCTCCAGCGTTTTCTCCGAACTCCTCATCTGTAAAAACACGACACAAGCTCAGTACTCACTCTACAACACGACTAGTTCAGCCGTCACAATCACAGCATGTTAGAAGATCCTGACAAAACACACTTCTAAATTAGGTGAGCTGCAGGAAAGAACTCCTTAAGCTTGGTATTGACCCTTTGCACATGTCACTCACTTCACCATGATGGAGGCAAAAGTCTTTGTGGGTTGAAACTATGGAAAGTTTGTACAAAAACGTGCCTGTTCCTAAGTTCATTTGTGTGATTGGCTGCACAACAGGTAAGATTGTAAGAAGTCTAACACGCCAATGGGTGGCAACAATAAAATGAAAGAACTGGAATCACAGATTTGCAGTGAACACTTAATACAAGGTAAGCTATTGCTAATGTGAAAAAAGTATGACACTTAACATGGAAAAACAGCTGCAGTATGTGTGGCTCGGGCTGTTGCGGTTAAGGTTTATTGCCTGAGGACTGGTGTCGCAGCACCAAAATCCATCTTATTTCGCCCGCCCACTTTTTTACTGTTAAACACAACACTTAGAAACACACTTCCGGTCAGCTAGTTCCCCGTTCATTTTACTGACAAAGACGGTTAGCTTAAGTTACATTAGCCACCAGTGTTGGGAGTAACTAGTTACTTTTGTAACTAGTTACTGTAATATATTCCACTTTTCAGTAACTCAGTAGTGTAACTCGTTACTTGTAAAAATGTTGATAATATATTACAGTTACAATCTGAGTAACTCAAGTTACTTTCATATAAATTAATTGCTTTTATATTCTATTAAAAACGTCACTTCAGGACCAAAACACCACTAAAATACTGTCTGTTGCTTAAAGGTAAATCAAATATTATGAGGAAAATGTGTTGTGACGTCACATTTCTACAAATTAACCAGTAAACAAGTGTAAATTTTCTTAAAGTAACTCAAAGTAACTCAGAGTAGTGTAACTCAGTTACATTCTTAAGACAGTAATATTGTAATACAAATGTATTATGTTTTTTTCCCTGTAACTAGTAATATATAATGTATTACAGTTTTAGAGTAACTTACCCAACACTGTTAGCCACAAACAAACATCAAATGTAATGATTACACACAGGACATACACACATGCTGTACAATGCTTGTTTGAAAGCTTAGGACCTGTAGAATTCAGTCACTAAGTTTATTTTAGAAGTCAGTGTGTCTGTTTGAGATTAGTCTACAAGCTAACGCAGCTACCTTCCTATTTATCCATTTTAACTTAGCTACACTCTTTTACACACTTTGTGTCTTTTTGTCATCAGTTGTCGGCAATTCACGTCAAATATTTTGGCCATACCTTAAAGCCTGATCCCGTCAGATCTCAGAAGCTAAGCAAGATAGTGCCTGGTTAGTACTTGGATGGGAGACCGTTAGAACACCAGGAGCCACAGTGGGATGACAGGAGTAGATTGTCGTTGTGTCCTTGGGCAAGACACTGAAACTCACATTGCATCAGTGTCTGTTACACTGGGTGAGTGGATGCTAGATTGTAAAGCACTTTGAGTGCCTGGAAAGGTAGAAAAGCACTATATAAATAGCATATAATTTTACTATTTAAATACATGAGTGTTAGATCACACAAATAATGTTGGTGTAATAAACAGTGTTTCAGATGCTCCATAGAAGAGATAAAGAAGAAGAAGAAGAAGGTAGCTAACGATGTAGCTGCCCTATCTAGTAGGTTAGTCTCAAGTAGATACACTGACTGTTAAAATAATCCCCTGAAAGCTACTGGTCATAAGCTTTCAAACTGTCTATCACAGTGAACCGATCGGCAAACGATTATTTAAAATATTTAACGATCCTTTTTAAGTGATCCAAGAGAAAATATGCCTTTGCAACAAGTCTCCTCAGCAGGTTACGTCAATGAAATGAATGGGGGAGCTGACCGGAAGTGCGTTTCAGAATGTTGTGTGTAACGGTAGAAAAAGTGGGCGGGCAAAATAAGATATATAGGGTTAGGGTTTTATGAACTGTGTTTGCTTGTGTCTAACGCGAAGTTGCAGCTCGTGCTCACCTGAAAAAAGTGTGAATGCTGTGCATTTCTTGGCTCACTGACGTAAATATGTAAAGCAACAGTGTATGCCAGCGTCACCACAGCTCCGATGCTTTTAGACAGATTTTTCATGCTCTTATTCTTTTCATATGTATTATTCTCACCACTCAAGTGTTTTAGTTAAACTTATCGAAAAAGAAAGTTCAGCATTTGTGGATTTGTGAGAACCAGGAAGTCAAACAACCAATTTAAATACCTACTTCCCGTTTTCAATTTAATAATCAGGATTCTCAAATTGAAGCGGCTTTTTGTCCTTCGCCACGAGAATAATCAGCTTCCTCAACCTCTTCTACTTCATGTTTTCAACGTAAAATCATTTCCAACTAAAAATAAATACAGCTCTCTTCTTTCATTTCCAAGTTTGTCCGTATAATAAGTGGCTCTAACAGACAATGGAAATACTTTCTCACCGTTACAATCCGTGCTTCACCTTGAGCACAGACGAGACTTTACAGTGTCGGAGTTAAATGTGCGTATAGTGTGAAGTAAAAGTTTCAGATTGTATTGTTAATCATTCAGACGCACGGACACAAAAGTACATTCCCCGTCTTAAACTTGCTTGTATGTATTCCGGTTATAACAGGGCTTTGCAAACGGATGGTTTCAGTTCTCGAAATTCTTCCCCTGCTTTTACTTTTTATGTTAAATAGGAGAGTGTTTGAGGCTGTCTGACCACATGAAAAGAATGATAGAAAAGAGTTCCAGAATCAGTGTACAGTATGATGGGTTGAATGGATTTTAAACATCAAAAAACTGGAAAATTGAACAACTTTCCGAGCGCTGAGTCAACCAATCACAGAAAACCTGGAAATTCTTTCAAATATTTTTATTGAAAGTATTCAGGAGTGTTCGACAAGGCATATATGTTTTTTTTATATATATATACAAAAAATAAAAATAATAGAAAAAAATAATAATAATAAATATAGCAATAATAAAAAAAATAAATAATAAAATATGCAAATGTATATAATAGTAAGAATGAAAAGTGAAATAAAAGCAACTGTAATAGAAAAGAAAAAATAATGACAGTAATAATACTAAATATAATGTACAAAAAAATAAACTAGATAAATAATGTACACAAAAATATCTTAATGGCAAAAAATAAAAAATAAATAATAATAATACTGATTGCAGTTGAATGTCTTATGGCATGAAAAAAGAAAAACATGAACCCTTACCTTAAACACAACCCACCACCTACCCTCATGTCTGCACATATTAAGCATCTCCAAGAAAAGATACAAAGGGTTGCCAGATCTTGTCATAATTATCCATTCTGTCATAAATGGCAAACCTTATTTTCTCAAGATGAAGCGTATTTGTAAATTCTGTTATCCACATTTTTACAGAAGGAGTGTCTTTGCCTTTTCAAAGCTGCAGAAGAAGTTTCTTTTCAATAATCGGTGCATATGATATAAAACAAGAAAAACTGGAAATTCTGTCGAAACAGCGACACGCTAAACCGGATGTGATCGCAAATGTGTAGAGCCAGGATTTTGTCAGTCTGAACTGAAGGCTCTCAATACAGTTTGCTGCTCAGGTTTTAAGGAATTAAAAATTAAAATAAAGTAAAAGTGGAAAAAAAATATTTACAAACCCTCAATAGGGATGTCTTCATATAAAAATGTAGAATACCGATTATTGTGAAGGAAAAAAAATATATCACAATTTTGGCGATTCATAGGGGAACACCCGCACCCCCTCAGAGTCAGTATTATCAGGAGCTCTTACATAGACTTTTACATCTAAATTAGCCTTTTGTATGCACATGTGTGCATGAGAGTGTGCATGTATGGTCTGGGAATGTCTGCACATGTACAAGAAATAACTGTCCACAAAGCCAATGTGGTCCTTTAATTTAGCGTTAACCATGTTCTGGGTCAAAATGGTCCAGGTAGATGCTATATTTTTTCATAGACAGTGGCACATTTAACATAATTTTTCAAAATTTGCACTGATTGTACAGAATGACGTCTGGGACCAGCCCTGAAAGTTTCGTAATCATAGGACAAGAGAATTTTGTTTTATTGACAAACAAATATCAAAACCGGGTCAAAAAAGATCTGAAGACAACACCAGGGTTAATCATGTACAAATATTTGCAAATGATTTGTATCTCTTCTTTCTTATAAAGTGTTATCTTCCCCCACATTGTGTGCACTGGGCTTGTAAATGAATGCTTAATCTGTGCATTGCTTTCGCTCTCACTCAGGGCGAAGCACATTTCCAAATCTGACGACTCCCCGGCTTGAACTTCTCCCAAAACAAAAGCACATCTTGTCTCATTACTGTCCGTATTAGCGCACTGTACGTTCAGCTGCTAGCTTTCATCCTCCTCGTTAGCAGCGTTCAACATTTCAACCGTTCCTCTCTTTGTTGATTTGAGAGGAGCCATTAGTGTTTTGTGTCTTTGTTTACGGCGTCTGGTGATTGCCTTGGATGTTTGAAAGCGGCGCTCTCCGGTCGGCTCCGGCGCTGTCTCTAATGGCTTGTGACAGGTAATCCAAACACATAACATTAGAATAAGAAGCGAGTCACTGATCCAGCCGACTCCAAAAAGCCCCGCAGGCAATTGCAAGAAGTCTCCTCGCAGTTGCAGCATAGTTCAGCAGACTAAAAATACATCTGTCGTCGTGGGGAGAAAATCCCGGGAATTTGGTCGAAAACCCGCCGTCTCTACCGGTCAGATCATCGGCAGCTTTCTGTTTTCAGCTGATTCAAGACGTTATTGGGTTTGAAAATCTTTTCTAAAATGATACAAATTATGCAAGATTGAGTTTGAATTTAATTTCACTTCCTCATCATAAACCCAGCTCAAGTTGTGTGTGTGAGATACTACTTCCTCTCTGAGCCTCAGAAAACACTCCTCTGAATGTCCCTGATCTGTCATGTCAAAGATCATTGACATCTTCTGCTCTTTTTTCAGATTAGGCTTTTTGAGATTTTTCCTTTGGTGCTAGTAGATAGTTCAAATGAAACTAAACGCAAAACCAACTTTATCCACCGTCAAACTGTGTATGGAGTGAAAATTTAAGTTGTTGCGGGGCCTTTTAGGGGACATTTTAGTGCAAACTCATTTACTTTGCAGTTATGTGTGCAAAGACTGCAACTGTGCTGCCACGATGGTCAAACATTGTCAGTGCATTCTGACAAGCTGCTGTGTGTTGGAATTGAAAAGCGGTGACATAATCTCAATTGGCTCATATGGATAAGCAAGTGATGTGAGGGGATTGCAGGATCCAAACGCACGCCAGTGTTTCATTTTCTTACTTTCAATTTTAGATAAAATACTCACATGAGCTATATGTGTCTGTAAAGGAAAGGTTTCATGCATATGTCTGCAAAGTAGGGATGCACCGATCCAGCTTTTTCTGTTCCGATATCGATCCCGATATTTGGTTTTAAACTATCTGCTGATACCCGATATCAACCGATACCAGTGAAAGGACTGAAATTGCTTCTTTTTCTTATAAAAACTTAATACATTTGGTCATATTGTGTTATGTAACTGTTGTTTATAGTACAAGTCACAACTTAACAACTTAATCTAAATAAAATGCCCAATATTGTGAATTGCAATGGATCAAAACCAGCCTGTAAATTAGTCTCATTATGACCAATTAAAGGCACAGCCACGATATCGGCTGAACCGATATCATTGAGCCGATCCAGCAAATTGTCCTGGATCAGCACCGATATCCGATCCAGGTTTCGGATCGGTGCATCCCTACTGCAAAGTTAATGAAAAGGCATTTTGAAGTGCAATAAACAACTACCTCAGCAAATGTAAACCTCACGTTACTGTCATCCCCCTCTGAGGACCACTTCCACACACATCAGTCGCCCTGCTAGGATGCCACTTCTATATGGTGTATGATGCTGTCAATCACTGTCTGTTCACACCCACTGAGCGTCCCATGTTTGAGTCTGTTAGGAGAGCATACTGACCGAGTGTTTAGCCTCAAACTATTGCACCTGCTGCTGACGAGAGAGCGGACCACACCAGTCCTCCAGTCTCTGCATTAGGACAGATTTGAAACTATTTTATTGGTTTACAAAGCTCGTAACTGTCTTAGTCCCTATTTATCCAATCTGATTTCACCAAAGCCCTCTGGAACCCTCGAGTCCTCAGCTACTACACTTTGAACTGTCCCAAAGAGTTCAAACTCAAACCTACGGTGAGATCTCATTGAGTTTCTCTGGCCTCGTCTGTGGAACAGTCAACCTGAGAACCTGGTCTGCTGCTGTTTAGTGTTTAGATTTTAAAAAGAAACTTAAAACCTTCTAGTTGATATTTAATAATTTCTTACATATAATTATTTATTATTTTAAACCTGTTTTAAAGGTTTTCATCTTTCCTTTATTCATTTGTAATCTGTTTAATCCCAATTGAAATTGCGTCAGCCAATTCATTTCACTTCGTAGAAATCGTCTGGCATCAGGACTTGTTTTCTACACATGAGGCGGTGACTTTTTTTATTTAAACAATCACTGTTTTTTGGTTGTTTTGCTGTCCAGGACGTAGAGCGTAAATGTGTCAGTGATCGTTGCCGTTTCTATGAGGTGAACTTGAAATTGAAAAGGTACAATATCATAAGGACACAAGGTCAAAGGAGAAGATATACTATGCTGTCTCAACTCGGGTTGGTTCTGGCTCCTGCTCGCTGATTGGACACACAATAAAGTTGATTGGTTGTAGAAATATTAAAAGAAATTACATATTTTAGAAGAAGTACAAATAAAAACATCCAAAAATTAGATGAATGGAACGATCTCATCTTTAGTAGTTGCAGTTGAGCTAATTTCACGGCACTTGAAAAAACTGGTCCTGGCCTCAGCATTGATCCCAGCCTCAGCTCACGTCAGCAGAAGCACGTTTGAACCGAGGTCACCGAGTCCAAAGTCTTAAAAGTCCTGACATGATTCAAGAGCCTCCCTCACAAACATACTTGTAACATGAGCTTTGTGTCGGTCCTGTCCGAGTCTGGGACAGGAGCCAAGTTTAAGTCCCTTCAGCACACGGACGAGAAAGAACCATCAAACTAAAGGAATACAATTTATCATTCAGCTTAAATTTGATTGGTCATTAAGTGTTTTTCATGCAGTTTAATGTCAAAGCTCTAAAAACAAAGTCTGACTCTGACAAAAACATCTTTTCTAAACAGATGAAAGAGGAAGTACGTAAACAGTTCTGTGTCTATAGGAGAAAGTATTCATTTAGGATCTCTAATAAAAGACTTTAAGAGTGGACAGCAGAGGAAGAGAGAGGGGAGGGCGAGAGAAAGAGGGAAAGAAAGAACGAGAGAGGGAAGGGGAGAGGGAGAGGGGGGGAGCTGGAGGGAGAGAGAGGGGGGGGGGGCAAGAGAGGGAAGGGGAGAGAGAGAAAGGGGGGGGGCAAGTGAGGGAAGGGGAGAGAGAGAAAAGGGGGGAGCTGGAGAGAGAGAGAGAGAGAAAGAGGAAGAGAGGGAAAGAGAGAGAAATGAAGGGAGGGAAAGAAAGAAGAGAGAGAGAAATGGAGGGAAGGAGGGAGAAAGAGGAAGAGAGAGAGCGATGGAGGGAAATAGAGGTAAGGGTACAGGGAGAGAGAAAGGGGAGGGGGGGGCACATGAGCTGATGCGCCTGATTTTTTTCTCTAACCCAGTTTTGCCATACACCATCACTTTGCATTGGTGGCTATGCTAGCTAAAGATTATATTTTAAAATATTTACTTCGGTGATTTGGGTAAGGTTAGGATTAGGATTAGGATTAGGGTTAGGTTAAATTAATTTGGATTTGGGAAAGGTATGCTAACCTTTCTAACTGTTGGGAAAAATAAAGACGCAGCTGGTGCAGAGGTCAAGAGCCAGCCATCAGTGACAAGAGACTAGAGAGAGAAAGAGAGAGAAATAAATAGAGAGAGAGAGAAATAAATAGAGAGAGAGAGAAATAAATAGAGAGAGAGAGAAATAAATAGAGAGAGGAGAGAGAGAGAGAGAAAGAGAGAGAGAAATAAATAGAGAAGGAGAGAGAGAGCAAGAAAGAGAGAGAAAAAAAGAGAGAGAGAAAGAAAGAAAGAAAGAAAGAGAGAGAAAGAAAGAAAGAAAGAAAGAAAGGAAGAAAGAGAAAGAAAGAAAAAGATAGTGAAAGAGAGAGAGAAAGAAAGAAAGAAAGAAAGAAAGAAAGAAAGAGGGAAAGAAAGAAAGGAAGAAAGAGAAAGAAAGAAAGAAAGAAAGAAAGAGAGAGAGAAAGAAAGAGAGAGAGAAAGGAAGAAACTAAGAAAGAGAAAGAAAGAGAGAGAAAGAAAGAGAGAAAGAAAGAAAGAGAGAAAGAAAGAGAAAGAAAGAGAGAAAGAAAGAAAGAAAGAAAGAAAGGAAGAAAGAGAAAGAAAGAGAGAAGAGAGAAAGAAAGAAAGAAAGAAAGAAAGAAAAGAAAGAAAGAAAGAAAGAAAGAAAAAGAAAGAAAGAAAGAAAGAAAGAAAGAAAGAAAGAAAGAAAGAAAGAAAGAAAGAAAGAAAGAAAGAAAGAAAGAAAGAAAGAAAAAAGAAAGAAACAGAAATAGAGGAGAGAGAGAGAAGAAAGAAGGGGGGTATGGAGGCAAAACAGGAAAGAGGAAGGAGAAGTGTTTAGAAGAGAAAACAAGAAAGAGGAAGGCATGAGGCATATTTAAGATGTATTAGACTGAACCGTGTTGGAGTATGCTTCAGTTATGACAATATACTGTACATATACATATCTGCAAAACTGACTTATTCAATGTAGAAAATCCTGTTCTAACATGACTTCCTGTGAGATACTATTCTTTCCCGTCTGAGCCTCAGAAAACACTGTTGTGAATGTCCCTGATCTGTGATGTCATAGAGATACATCACATAATGAGTGCTTCACCTCCATGACTCTACAGCACACTAACTGCTTTCAAAGACATGAAGTACAATCAATCATTGCCACTAATGATAAACCAGCATCATATAGGCCTATATGTGTTTTCTATAGCCACGTACCAGATCAAACCAGTCCTGCTGAGGCAGTGGTGGACAATTATTTTTTCCTGCGTGCCATTTTCAAACTCGAACAAGAAGCAGAGAGCTGAACTCCAGTCACTGGTGTGACAAATGATCATTATTTCAAACACTTTTTTTTTTTTTTTGGGGGGGGGGATTTAATTGGATGAGGGGCCTGATCTGGCCCCCGGGCCGCATATTCAACAGCCCTGGCTTAACAACATGTGTCACAAACTAACAAAGTTACAAATACTTAGCCATTGTATTTAGATCACATTTGAAGTAAGAGTGAAAATACTTGTCATTTAATGGCAGTTACTAACAATATTTATGTTCATAATCCATTCACAAACATGACTTCTGTGTCAGATAAAGCAGCTCAGAACAGCTGGAACAGAAGAGTTTTACTGTTGGTTGTGGTTAGTTTGAGCCTCATGTGTTGTTTAACTCTGTTTAAATGATAAGAATAAAACGTGAAATTCTTCACTTAAAGGCTTTGTAAAATATAATATACATAATATAAGTTTTCTCAAAGTAATATAACTAAGTGACTTTCTCAGGGCAGTAACTGAGAAGTGTAACTAAAAACATTTTTACTCTTTCAACACTGGTCACAGAGCAGCATTAAAAATAAAATAATAATGTAAAGGAGCAGGAATTGTGAATGTGTATTTTAGTGTCTCACCTGGAAGGGGTCGTAGGAGTTAGCAGGGGCGGAGCCGGGAAGGCGCCTGGCGGTGACAGAGTGGTTAGCTCTTCCGGAGGAGGAGGAGGAGGAGGGGGGTAGTCTGTAACCAGAAGAGCACACACACACACATAAAACTTCTGCTTTTTTATTCAGAGCGACACCAAAATAAACGTCTGACCGGGAAATTCATGCTTTGGTTCTCCGTCCAATTTACATGTTCAAAATCAAAGACACAACTATGGTCTTTCTCATTACTTTACACTCACTTTAAAGATGCACTCTGGGACTTTTCTGTCTCCATGGTGATGATAATGCTTTGCCTAGAATGTTTCTTCTTACGTACTGTATGTAAACAGAACTAGAATCTATTCACTGTAGGTGTTTTCATTGCTCATAATACCTTCAAAACAAGTGTGTCTCCACAGATATCCAGGTTTAAAGCCATACTGTGTAACATTCTATAAGTAAAACAAAGTATTGTCTGTGGAGAAAAAACGCTCACACTGACAGTTCTCACACATGTGGAACTAAATAAAAACACTTTCTGAAGAGCCAAAAACAACATCCACAACTTCATTACCTGAAACACTTCTAAACATTTTACAGAGAATGCAAATTTGAGTCTATGATTACAAATGATGACATTGTATTGTGAAGTTACCTAGCAACCATTCTGTAGACTGGGTCAAGCATTGAGTAACTGCATATTTAGAGCTAGATCAGATTAGTGCTCTTCTCACTGGAGCGACAAAATGTATTACGTAGAAGCGTGCTGAGGGTCTAAGACCTGCTTTGGACCTGGGCTGGACTGGGTCTCGGTTACTCTGTGAAGCACTTTGGAAGACATCTGTCGGTGTAAATGTGCTAGAGAAATAAACCATTTATTTCAAATCATTTCACTTCAATTCAGTTTGGCAATAAATACAAATAGTTAACTAACATTTTATAAATGATTTGTATCTACAGGTAGACCTTATCATAAAGTGTTACCAAGTTTAAAGCAGGGCTATTCAAATCGGCCCGGCGGTCAAATGTGGCCCAATAAGAAGTATGTTTTTGGCCCAGCTTGGTAATATAGACCAGAGGTTCTCAAATGGGGTGCCAGGGGTGCCGCGGGAAACTGTTGAGTGTGATAGAATTTTTCAAATAAAGGCTTTTTTAATAGACCAGCAGCAGCGAACACTCAGCAACGCTGAAATCGTCAAAGTGATCTTTGGAGCTTTTGCATTTGCAAGAATGTTTCATAAAACAGAAGTCCTGTCCTGACAAAAGTTTGTGTAACAGCAGTGTTTTCTCCGCTCTGATCACACAGGACAGTCTCGTCACACTGAAGCTTCTGAACGCTGGTTTACAGGGCGGAGCTAGAACGCTGGTTTACAGGGGCGGACCTAGGTTGGGGCTCCATGAGAGCTTCTGATTTTAAAATGATTTTAAAACAAGCTTTAAACCTTTTTAATAATAATAAAAATACATCATGCATTAGGAAAAAAAATTGAAATATTTCAGAATACAGAATATCACATTGAATTTAATCAAGTTTTTCTGAGGTGTTTGGTGGAAGTTTTTATTGCAAATCTCAGTAAAATCTAAATAAGTTGTGCACGTTTTAAAAAACACCCTATTTAAAGTAAAATGTATGTAAAAATGTCAGGGGTGCCTCGGCTTAGGGCAAGAATGCTCAGGGGTGCCCCAGTGCTGAAAAGTTTGAGAACCGCTGATATAGACCATGAATTGGATCATAACTTGTTCTTAGTGCACTATGTTAGCTCCTCTAATCAGTAGCTCATTATGAACCAGATCCTCTTATGCCATTTAAATGACTAAAACCTTAAAGTCCTGGCTTGGTCTTGGTTCACACTGAGCTCTAGTCTTGTTTAAGATGGGTTTATTGTGTCTAATGTAAACCAACCCAGTCTAGTTCCATGGCTGCTCTAAATTTCAAGCCTGGGTGCTGATTAGCACTGGGCTTGATTGGGATAGTCCTGTTTTATGTGATATAGCCTTCTTGCTCTATTTTGTGTTTATCACATGTTATTAAATGTAAAGCACATTTGTAATTCACTTTTATAATCCGGTCCTTAGACTATAACCCTGGTCTAAAGTTAAAAGTGTATAAATTCAGTTCTTCAGACATCCATGAGAGAATGAGCCGTGTCATTTCAGTCACTGGTGAACACATAACTACAGCTGCCGTAATCCAAATCCAGCTTGTTTCAGTCTGATTGGAAATGTGAATATTAGAAATGGGTTAAGACGGCTGCTCTGTGCTTGTGCCAGGAGAGGAAACAGAAACATCACTCGCTAATCCAAGGATTGCCTCTAACCACATGTTTCTGACCGGATCACCACTTTCGGGCCAAATTAAAGTCGGAATCGTTTCACCGAGAACATCCAAGCAGCAAACCCGACATGAGCGCCGCAAATGAAAGGCTTTCATGAGACGTAATGGGAATTTGTTTGATGAGTCCTGTTCACAAATGCAGTTTGCTTCGCTCTACCTTTTATCTGCTTCATTAGAATCTAACTCATGTCGTCAGCGTGGTTCATCCGAGGCAGCTGACCGGTGGAAATAAGAGCAGCGACGTGTGACCAAGGCAAAGAGAGACAAGTCTGAGTCAAAGAGAGAAAAGACCAAGGCAAAGAGACACAAGTCCAAGGCAAAGAGAGACAAGTCCAAGTCAAAGAGAGACAAGTCCGAGGCAAAGAGAGACAAGTCCAAGTCAGAGAGAAACAAGTCAAAGGCAAAGAGAGACAAGTCCAAGTCAAAGAGAGACAAGTCCAAGTCAAAGAGAGACAAGTCCAAGTCAAAGAGAGACAAGTCCAAGTCAAAGAGAGACAAGTCCAAGTCAAAGAGAGACAAGTCCAAGTCAAAGAGAGACAAGTCCAAGTCAAAGAGAGACAAGTCCAAGGCAAAGAGAAACAAGTCCAAGTCAAAGAGAGACAAGTCCAAGGCAAAGAGAGACAAGACCAAGTCAGAGAGAAACAAGTCAAAGGCAAAGAGAGACAAGTCCAAGTCAAAGAGAGACAAGTCCAAGTCAAAGAGAGACAAGTCCAAGTCAAAGAGAGACAAGTCCAAGTCAAGAGAGACAAGTCCAAGTCAAAGAGAGACAAGTCCAAGTCAAAGAGAGACAAGTCCAAGGCAAAGAGAGACAAGTCCAAGGCAAAGAGAGACAAGTCCAAGTCAAAGAGAGACAAGTCCAAGGCAAAGAGAGACAAGTCCAAGGCAAAGAGAGACAAGTCCAAGTCAGAGAGAAACAAGTCCAAGGCAAAGAGAGACAAGTCCAAGTCAGAGAGAGACAAGACCAAGGCAAAGAGAGACAAGTCCAAGTCAAAGAGAGACAAGTCCAAGTCAAAGAGAGACAAGTCCAAGTCAAAGAGAGACAAGTCCAAGTCAAAGAGAGACAAGTCCAAGTCAAAGAGACAAGTCCAAGTCAAAGAGAGACAAGTCCAAGTCAAAGGGAGACAAGTCCAAGTCAAAGAGAGACAAGTCCAAGTCAAAGAGAGACAAGTCCAAGTCAAAGAGAGACAAGTCCAAGGCAAAGAGAGACAAGTCCAAGGCAAAGAGAGACAAGTCCAAGTCAGAGAGAAACAAGTCCAAGGCAAAGAGAGACAAGTCCAAGTCAGAGAGAGACAAGACCAAGGCAAAGAGAGACAAGTCCAAGGCAAAGAGAGACAAGTCCGAGTCAAAGAGAGACAAGTCCGAGGCAAAGAGAGACAAGACCAAGGCAAAGAGAGACAAGTCCGAGGCAAAGAGAGACAAGTCCGAGGCAAAGAGAGACAAGTCCGAGGCAAAGAGAGACAAGTCCGAGGCAAAGAGAGACAAGACCAAGGCAAAGAGAGACAAGACCAAGGCAAAGAGAGACAAGACCAAGGCAAAGAGAGACAAGTCCAAGTCAAAGAGAGACAAGACCAAGGCAAAGAGAGAAAAGACCAAGGCAAAGAGAGAAAAGACCAAGACAAAGAGAGACAAGTCCAAGGCAAGAGAGACAAGTCTAAGTCAAAGAGAGACAAGTCCAAGTCAAGTCCCAAATGAGTGCCCGATAAGTCCCAAGTCAAGTCAAAGTCATACTTTTCTTCGACTTTTCTTTTCTTTTCAAGTCAATAAATAAATCAGCCAATATTTATTTGGCTGATTTATATAACACCAAAATATTTATTTGGTGTTATTTTGGTAAAATAACACCAAATAAATATTTTGGTGTGTTTTAATGCACTTTGGTCACGACATCACTGAACGTTAAACTTCAATGTGTTTGGAGCCTTCAATTAAAAAAGCCAAAGTCTACCAAATACATCTGGTATTATTGAGATTTTAAAAATGGAGGGATGGGCAAACAGAACTCTTCCCAGTGGGAGGAGCGTGAAGCGCATGTCGAAGTTAGTTTAGTTTTCAGGGAGTGACGCCATCAGAACGTAATGAAGGACCGTTTGGTTAAGTGGTTCAGAAAGTGGATCAATTTGAATTTTGTTGAAGCGATGGATTCTAGAGAAAACCACGGAGAGTCGCTCAAACATCAGATTGAATGTCACTAAGGGGAAAAAAATTAAATGCATAGAATAACTCATTAAATTACCTAATATTTGGTTTATTATCTTTTTGATCACAAGATGGAAATTGCGTGTCTGAGCACATGGCCTTGACCTGTGGTGTGCCTCAGGGGTCAATCTTGGGACCTCTTCTGTTCAATCTTTACATGTTGCCTTTAGGTCAGTTAATACGCAATAATAATGTGAGCTATCACAACTATGCAGACGACACTCAGATCTATGTGTCACTAACAGCAGGTGAGTATGGGCCAGTGGATTCACTCTGTCACTGCATCCAACAGATCAGTGTGTGGATGCAAAACAACTTTCTTCAGCTTAACTCAGACAAGACTGAAGTTATCATCTTTGGCCCACAGAAACACAGAGAAAGTGTCAGCAGTCACCTTCAGTCTCTCTCTCTAAAACCTTCAAGTCAAGTTAGAAATCTGGGGTTAATAATGGACTCAGACTTGAACTTTAACAGCCACATTAAGTCAATAACATCAGCAGCTTTTTACCATCTAAAAAACATTGCCAAAATCAAAAGTATAGTGTCAAAGCCCGACTTGGAGAGACTTATCCATGCATTTGTCTCCAGTAGGTTAGACTACTGTAACGGCCTTCTCACCGGCCTATCGAAACGAGCTGTAAAACAGCTGCAGTACATCCAGAACGCTGCTGCTCGAGTCCTGACCAGAACCAGGAAGTACCATCACATTAGTCCTGTGCTTAGGTCCTTGCACTGGCTTCCAGTGGCTCAGAGAATAGACTTTAAAGCAGCTCTGCTTGTGTTTAAGTCTCTCCATGGACTAGCGCCAAAGTACATCTCTGACATGTTGGTGTTAGTCAGGACTAAACATGGAGAATCAGCGTTTCAGTTTTATGCAGTTAAGATCTGGAACAGTCTTCCAGATGATGTAAGACAGGCCTCCACTGTGACAATGTTTAAATCTAGGCTGAAAACATGTCTTTTTATCTGTGCATATGACTGAAATACTTTGTCTGCACTCTTTATTTCTTTACTTCTTTTTAAAGTAAATTTTATTCTGATTATTTAAATATTGTAATTTTGATGCATTTTCCTGCCTTGTAAAGCACTGTGAATGGCTTTGTGTATGAATTGTGCTATACAAATAAATTTGCCTTGCCTTGCCATGGTGCAGAGGAGTAAAAAAACACTTTTTCAAAACACTGACTCATGTTTCACAGTTTCGAGTAATCACTGGAGCCTTATTTTTCCATCACTACCTGAATGTTCCTATTTTAAATAAAAATGTGTTCACAAAACTGAGGAGAGACATAGTCCACTTTTTTGAAAAAGCATCAAGTTGTCTCAAGTCACAGAGGTCAAAGTCCGAATCACTGACCTTTAATATTAAAACATTTTGTTTATATAGCGCTTTTTAAGACACTCAAGGACGCTTTACAGACTAAGACAGATAAACAAAAGTACAACATAATAAAACAGTGAGTAATGAAAACATTAATCAAACATTAAAAGCAGATTTGAACAGATGGTTCTTGTGATTTTTCTTAAAAAGTAGTGAGGTCGTGCAGTCTCTGGGTTCCAGAGGATGGGTCCACAATGGTGGTCTTAGTCCATTTTATTAAGTCAAGTCCAATGGTCATCAAAACAGTGACCCCAGTCTGACTCCAGTCCAAGTCATGATGGTCACATGTTTGTAACTATTAGACTGAGTAAAACTAAACCTCTTCAGACAGGGCTTAGGATGGTAAACTGTGAGAGTCACTAATCCGCCGCTCTGAACAGTGTTAGATCCTCAGAGCCGACCAAACCCAGCCAAGTCCCTCTGTCCAAGTCTCATGTAAACTGTGGCTTACGCAGAATGAAAAACATTCCTTCCATGTTCATCTCTCGAACATCAGAGCTCTTTTGGATTCATCATTTCAGGAAACACGTTCTTTATCAATATTTCAGAGGGCCATGGTTTATTTAAAGAGGTCTCAGAGATGTGACGAGCGGAGGAGAGACTCGGAGCATACGACTGCTTCACCCATGACCTCATTTAGATCCACTGTACAGCATCACATTAGTATGATGATGTAAACGCGTAATGCAAAAATAATGTCGAACTTATGTGGAGTTTACATGTCTGTTGCCGCAGATTCATTTATGTGGCGTTTGAAAAAGTGCTCTTACGGCTGCATTCAGTATTGTTTTCACGCTTGTTCTAGTTTGAGCTTTGAGCCAATGCCTGTGACTTTGAGCCATAAGCGGGGGACACCCTGGGCAGTCACCAACTCATGGCAGAGTAAACCTAAAGACAAACACAGACAATCAGTCACTCTCTCATTCAATCATTAGGGAAATTTTTAGTGATGGCCAACTAATCATACATACAACCGAACATACATGTTTCTGGAAGTGGGAGGAAGCCAGAGAGAACCCAACACAGGGAGAACGTGCAATACTCCACCCACAGAGATCATGAGATGTTGACTTAACCCACGATCTCGCCAGAGCTCTAACCACTTCTGCTACTGTGCACGCCAATTTTTAAACCAATCGACGCAAAAACAAATGAATTTGGTCACAAACTTGCGAAAAAGACCCAGGACTATTGACTGGCCTGGGAACGTCTTGGCTTATTCCACTGGAAGAGCTGGAGGTGTGTGTGGAACAGGAAGTGTGGGAAGAGGTAAATGGATAGATGTACTGTTGTTTGGTTGCGGTGATCATAGCTTGGATTAATCACAATAATCATGATATTTTCTCCAGCAAATGCGCTCAACAGTGGAGGATCGCCCCGGTTCTGAAGGTATAGAGCACAGGTGTCAAACTCAAGGCCCGGGGGCCAGATGCGGCCCTCCACCTCATTTTAATGCGGCCCTCAAGGTCTTATATGGTTTACTTGAATTTTATTTAAGTGCCAGAAGTAATCCGTATGTCTTGACCTAATAAAACAATAGGTCTGAAACTTAAAAAACTAATGCTAGATGTTGTTCAGTTGTTGTCACTTCAATAAATATACAATAATCGAATACAACTATTATTTGTCGTATATCAAAGATTAGTAAGGTTAAATTCAGTTACAACCGGCCCTTGGAGGACAACCCCGATGTCAATGTGGCCCTTTGTCAAAATGAGCTCGACACCGCTGGTATAGAGGGATTATTTGTTTCTCAACACGAGAGATGCACGGACACCTGGTCTGCAGAAAGAGACTGTAGAAACAGTTGTCAGCTAACTACAAGAGTTTATCACTGTAAAACAAAGTTCTGCTGCTAATTCAACATTTGTAAAGAAAATTCAACTCGCGACCTATAAAACGTTCCATTCAGGTGAGTGAAAAAAAGTGACGTCGACTGATAATCCCTCTATAGTGCCCCATTATAAACGTCCATAGGGGGTTTATAAAAATTAATATTAAACGCTTAAAAGTGCAGTGCACAAGTTAAAATGCTCAAAGTTGGGATTTATCAAATGCCTGAATGTGCACAGTGATGTTTTGTAAATTCTCTGAGGATGCCTGCGCTGGTTGGGCGGAAATGACAGTATTCTTTGTATTTATTTTGCATAAACTCTTGTTTTGCTGCTACACTTCAGAAGAATGTTGGGCATAGACTGTTTCAATTAAAAAAAAGTAAGTAAATACGGCCACAAACCCTGCAACACAGAAGAAGGATCATAACAGAACACATGCTGCTACAAGAGAAAAGTGCAAGGCTTGAGAGGATCCCTGAACGGTGCTGGAGATCAATGGGACGCTCATCTGGTGATTATTTGATCACGAGGTAAAACAGACACTCAATTATGAACACCCAAATCTAACTTTCCTTGTCTAACTTCTGAGTTTGCAAACTCGTCAATCAACAAACATCACGCAGAAACTAACGTGTGTCAACAAGAGACTTTTGAGCCGTAAGATTCATTTTCTGTTGAGTAAATAAAGACTAGTGCAGTGCCACTACACGACAAAAATGGTGCCCTTGATCTAAAATTTTGTCACTCGCACAACGTACCTTTAAAGACATATCCGGACTAGCCAGCTACGTGCTAACTCAGATCCACAGCGCGGTTGTTTTCAGTCCAAAAAACACCTGTAACTTTAACTTAATTGGCAAAACGTCTCAATAACTCTGTAGTTATAAAAGCCGCAGAAACAGATTTTATTCATTTAATGTATTTAATTTATGGAGCACAAACAACTATTTTCATACAGAACAAAGCAATACAATACTATTTTAACAAGGAAGGACATTTTTCAAAAAAGCACCAAACTTATAAATCACTTTGGGCTTTCGCTTTGTAACAGTAATACAAACTTATACATTGCTGGGAGGTTTACAAAATACTAAGGTAAATATTTATCTCTATACTGCACAGCGTCACTGTTGGAACATTCAAACAGTAAATGAAACTCATCACCCACATGATGCAGGTACAAAGATTAAAAAACGTAAATGTCTGTCTATGCCTTTATAATGGCCAATGATCTTTGACAATCTGTTATTTCCAGTTGTTACATTACAAATAGACAGCCTGACTGTTTTGTTCTCACATAACAGATATTTTTCCAGCTTAAAAACGTTTTTAAACTTATGTATACATCACATGATGTCATACTCTGGCATTCCCCGTGCCACTTCTGTAACTGATCCTTCAGAGTTTGTTCAACTGTGAGCTTCAACCAATTAACATTGGTGACTTCCTGATTTGTCCAGATGTAAGAAAGACCGCAGTCGTCTAAAATTTGTTTCACCTGCTGTAGCCATGGAGAAGTATAGTCTCCCAGTATGGAAGAAATCAAACAACAGGTTACACATATTTTTGATAAATTTAACATCGTTTCATTGCATGAGCCTGCCCCAAAATCCAATCATTCTTTTTTTTATAGTTATAGAAAGTGGATACCGACCAAATTCTCCATACACCATGTTATTGCAGGTTTTTGTCATTAATTCTATTCTTTGATAACCCCACACCTCGCATGCAATTTGTCAAATAAATCCAGAACGGTATCTATTGATGAATCGATTTCTATTTTTTTGTAAAAACAGCAAACATTGCTCTTGCAGCTTGGGTATGCAACTCAGCAATCGCACTCTTAAAAGAACCATTGTAGTTAAAGAGAACACCTAAATACTTAAAAACATGGCACTTAAATACAAATATAGGTTTTACGCTCCTTTTTTTCTTCCAAAATCCCTATGGAGATCTAACATGGGAGTCTGCAGTGTGTGGTTCCTGTTGAGCTCCATTATCGCAACACTAAAATGTGACATGATGACATCTCTGACTGACACGCGATTGGCTGAGAACGTTCCTCTTTACTGGCAGGTTCTGTGTGAATGATCAGTGTACATGTGCATGGTAATAACAAGGGCTGTATCAAAGAAACACTGCCCAGATGCAGAGTCGTGCAGAGCAGATGTTGCGCATGTGCAGTGAGTCTTGGCTCCAGCGTCAGCACAAACAGAACACAGAGCTTTTACATTTGTGTATCTTTGAAGCTCTGAACATCGGGAGCGGATAAACAACAGCTCTGCATCTGTCGTTACAATGGAATACGCCAATAAGGAGAAAAGTACCAGAGTTCTTGGGTTTCAGTTTGAGACACACCAATCCAGGTTTTGCAATTTCCATACAGATTTTAATACTGCGGCAAAATATATAATATATATAAGTACAAATGTCTATCAACGCAGGGAGCG